>CM022299.1:581386749-581612820 GCA_011799875.1 Thinopyrum elongatum
GCATCAGGACCCGGTGCGATGTTTCGGTGCCATAGCTACACCCCGAAGGCCACCCCGAATCCCAGTTGACCCGGAATCTGCCCTTTGGATTTCGCCCGCACGGCTTGACAGTGGACTCTTCACCCTGGTTGCGATAGGTCAGCCCATAGCAACATCCCAAACACGGTTGGACCCAACCACCACTAGATTCCCTCCGGTTTTACCTGAACCGCATGATTCCCCCTCCAAGTGACGGCGGACTGTCGTCCGTGGAGGGGGGCCACACAGGAGCCCCAAGAGGGCGTCTATGCAGCCCAATCACTTTCACACATGATCAGGACCGTGTGATGTTTCGGTGGCATAGCTACACCCGAAGGCCACACCGAATCCCAGTTGACCAGGAGATCTAGCCCTTTGACTATCGCCGGACGGCTTTGACCAGTGGACTTCCACCTAGTTGCGATAGGTCAGCCCATAGCAACATCCGAACACGGTCTGGACCCAACACGCACAGATTCCTCCGGTTCACCCAACGCGCCATGATTCCCCCCTCCAAGTGACGGCGGCACTGCATCTGTGGAGGGGGGCCACACCCATGGAGCCCCAAGACGGGCGTCTACGCATGCAAACAACAATTTCACACATGCATCAGGACCCGTGCGATGTTTCGGTGGCATAGCTACACCCGAAGCCACCCCAATCCCAGTTGACCAGGAGATCTAGCCCTTTGACTTTCGCCGGACGGGCTTTGACCAGTGGACTCTTCCACCTGGTTGCGATAGGTCAGCCCATAGCAACATCCCCGAACACGGTCAGGACCCAACCAGCCACTAGATTCCCTCCGGTTCTACCCGACGCGCATGATTCCCCCCCCCCAAGTGACGGCAGCACTGTCATCCATGGAGGGGGGCCACACACGGAGCCCAAGACGGGCGTCTAAGCATGCACAACACTTTCACACATGCATCAGGACCGTGGATGTTTCGGTGGCATAGCTACACCCGAAGGCCACCCCGAATCCAGTTGACAGGAGATCTAGGCCTTTGACTTTCACCGGAAGGGCTTTGACCAGTGGACTCTTCCACCTGGTTGCGATAGGTTAGCCCATAGCAACATCCCCGAACACGGTCAGGACCCAACCAGCAACTAGATCCCTCCGTTCTAACCGACGCGCATGATTCCCCCCTCCAAGGAAGAGCGGCATGTCGTCCGTGGAGGGGGGGCCACACCACGGAGCCCCAAGACGGGCGTCTACGCATGCGACAACACTTTCACACATGCATCAGGACCCGTGCGAGTGTTTCGGTGCATAGCTACACCCCGAAGGCCACCCCGAATCCCAGTAACCCGAGATCTGCCCTTGACTATCGCCGGACGGGCTTTGACCAATGGACCTCCACCTGGTTGCGATAGGTTCCCCATAGCGACATCCCGACCACACAGTCAAGACCCAACCAGCCACTAGATCCCTCCGGTTCTACCCGACGCGCATGATTCCCCCTCCAAGTGACGGCGGCACTGTCGTCCGTGGAGGGGGGCCACACACACGGAGCCCCAAGACGGCGTCTACGCATGCCACAACATTTACACATGCATCAGGACCCGTGCGATGTTTGGGGCATAGTCACACCCCGAGGCCACCCGAATCCCAGTTGACCAGGAGATCTAGCCCTTTGACTTTCGCTGGACGGCTTTGACCAGTGGATCTTCCACCTGGTTGCGATAGGTAGCCCATAGCAACATCCCCGAACACGGTCAGGACCCAACCACCACTAGATTCCCTCCGGTTCTACCCGACGCGCATGATTCCCCCTCCAAGTGACGGCGGCACTGTCGTCCGTGGAGGGGGGGCCACACCACGGAGCCCAAGACGGGCGTCTACGCATGCCACAACACTTTCACACATGCATCAGGACCCGTGCGATGTTTTGGGGCATAGCTACACACCCGAAGGCCACCCGAATCCCAGTTGACCCAGAGATCTTGCCCTTTGACTTCGCCGCACGGCTTTGACCAGTGGACTCTTCCACCTGGTTGCCATAGGTCAGCCCATAGCAACATCCCCGAACACGGTTTGGACCCAACGCCACTAGATTCCCTCGGTTCTACTGACGCGCAGATCACTCCAAGTGACAGCGCCACTGTCGTCCGTGGAGGGGGGGCCACACCACGGAGCCCCAAGACGGGCGTCTATGCATGCCACATCACTTTCAACCATGAATCAGGACCCGTGTGATGTTTCGGTGGCATAGCTACACCCCGAAGGCCACCCCGAATCCCAGTTGACCAGGAGATCTAGCCCTTTGACTATCGCCGGACAGGCTTTGACCAGTGGACGCTGTCCACCTAGTTGCGATAGGTCAGCCCATAGCAACATCCTCGAACACGGTCTGGACCCAACCAGCCACTAGATTCCCTCCGGTTCTACCCAACGCACATGATTCCCCCCTCCAAGTGACGGCGGCACTGTCGTCCGTTGAGGGGGGGCCACACCATGGAGCCCCAAGACGGGCGTCTACGCATGCCACAACACTTTCACACATGCATCAGGACCCGTGCGATGTTTGGTGGCATAGCTACACCCCGAAAGCCACCCCGAATCCCAGTTGACCAGGAGATCTAGCCCTTTGACTTCGCCGGACGGGCTTTGACCAGTGGACTCTTCCACCTGGTTGCGATAGGTCAGCCCATAGCAACATCCCCGAACACGGTCGGACCCAACCAGCCACTAGATTCCCTCCGGTTCTACCCGACGCGCATGATTCCCCCCCCCCAAGTGACGGCAGCACTGTCATCCATGGAGGGGGGCCACACCACGGAGCCCCAAGACGGGCGTCTACGCATGCCACAACACTTTCACACATGCATCAGGACCCGTGCGATGTTTCGGTGGCATAGCTACACCCCGAAGGCCACCCCGAATCCCAGTTGACCAGGAGATCTAGGCCTTTGACTTGCACCGGACGGGCTTTGACCAGTGGACTCTTCCACCTGGTTGTGATAGGTCAGCCCATAGCAACATCCCCGAACACGGTCAGGACCCAACCAGCAACTAGATTCCCTCCGGTTTAACCGACGCGCATGATTCCCCCCTCCAAGTGACGGCGGCACTGTCGTCCGTGGAGGGGGGCCACACCACGGAGCCCCAAGACGGGCGTCTACGCATGCGACAACACTTTCACACATGCATCAGGACCCGTGCGTGTTTCGGTGGCATAGCTACACCCCGAAGGCCACCCCGAATCCCAGTTAACCCGGAGATCTGCCCTTTATGCGCCGGAAGGGCTTTGACCAATGGACGCTGTCCCCACCTAAGAGTCCACTGGTGAAAGCCCGTCCGGCGAAAGTCAAAGGGCTAGATCTCCTGGTCAACTGGGATTCAGGGTGGCCTTCGGGGTGTAGCTATGCCACCGAAACATCGCATGGGTCCTGATGCATGTGTGAAAGTATTGTGGCATGCGTAGACGCCCGTCTTGGGGCTCCGTGGTGTGGCCCCCCTCCACGGGCGGCACTGCCGCCGTCACTTGGAGGGGGGAAGAGTGCACTAGTCAAAGCCCGTCCGGCGAAAGTCAAAGTGCTAGATCTCCTGGTCAACTATGGGCTATGGGCTGGGCCATGACAACCCGGTGAAAAGGTTCACCGGTCAAACCCGCTACGGCGAAAGTCAAAGGGCTAGATCCGGTGGTCATCTGTGTCAGGGTTAGACGGGATGGGGTACCTGGGGCGTAGCAATGCCGCCAGGTGTTGCGGTGGGCCCTCCTACACTTGTGGAAGCGTGGTGGCAGGTGAAGGCACCCGGCACGCGGCTCCGGGGTGTGCCCCCCTCACGGGCGTCGCTGCTGCCGTGTCACGGGTGTCGCACCGGGTCCCATACACACGGTAAACTACTAAAAAACTAAAAAAAAAAATTGAATTTATAAAAAACACCGGCATCCATCAACGAAAACGGACTATCACCGTGAAACCTTCAGTGCCCGGGCATCGGGCCGGCCACTGAAAGTTTCACCGTAATTGTCCATTTTATCTAGTGGTGGGTTGGGTACATACCGTGTTCTGGGATGTTGCTATGGGCTAGATCTCTTGGTCAACTGGAATTCGGGGTGAACTTCGGGGTGTAGCTATGCCACCGAAACATCGCACGGGTCCTGATGAATGTGTGAAAGTGTTGTGGCATGCGTAGACCCCTGTCTTGGGGCTCCGTGGTGTGGCACCCCTTCCACGGACGGCAGTGCCGCCGTCACTTGGAGGGGGGAAACGTGCGTGTGCGGTAGAACCGGAGGGAATCTAGTGGTGGGTTGGGTCCAGAACGTGTTCAGGGATGTTGCTATGGGCTGACCTATCGCAACCAGGTGGAAGAGTCCACTGGTGAATGCCCGTCCGGCGAAAGTCAAAGGGCTTGATCTCCTGGTCAACTGGGATTCAGGGTGGCCTTTGGGGTGTAGTTATGCCACCGGGGGGTAGGTTGTAACCCCTGGATTTTGCCATTTTCTTTCTTTGATTTTGCGTCCGGATGAGTTTTGTGTGGCTTAGTAGTCTGGCAACCGGAGGATCACCCTTTCATTTTGCTTCCCGAAGTGGCTTGGCACCCTCAAAACCATCCAAGACCTTGTCATTTCCATCTTGGACCAACCCCAATTTCTTTTCTTGGGAAAATTCCTTTTCTCTTTAAAGGAATAACCCGGTTTTGCTCTGGGGTGTGAAGCAACCCACATTTCCATTCATTTTGCAAAAGCCCAAATAATCTCATACAAGTGTTGGGTCATTAATTCCACCAATATGTCAAACCCTCCTGACATGTTCAAAAATATTTCCCAAAGTATTTCCGTTTTAGATTCTGCTCCAGTTGTAAGATTGAGAAGCAAGTACCACTTTAATTTTGTTGCTTGGTCTCAAACTTTTTGTGAAACTCTTTCCTACCACTATCATGACACATGCCAAAATTAAATTTATTTGGATAATAAATCGCTCTGGCTAATTTCCAAAGTTTCTGGTCAACTGGAATCTTCTGTGAAGCAAGTGATAGGTTAGAGTATCCAAATAGTTGAAATTTTCAGCATCTCATTGCTCATATTATCACACTCCTCCAAATTTCAGCCCTGTACAAGCATATAGTGAGCACAGGACCAAATCTTGATTATGCTAATATTTTCAAGGTCGTGTGAAGGCAGTATATTTTATATTGCCTTCATTTGGTTGAAAATTTAACAGAGAATTCTCCTCCTATATAACACCTCTCCACAAATTTGGGCTCATTTTATCTTTCCAATAATTCCCTAGGAATTTTCCCAAGTTTCGGACAGTAAGGATGTTGGTGAAACAAGTACCATTGTGGATTGTCAATTGGTATGAACATTTTTACAGCATCTCCACCTGTCCAAATCATCGTGCTCTTACCCAATTTGACGCTCAAGTTGATACTCAGTGAGTGCACCTTCCTGATCAAGTTTCTGGACCCAAATGGCAAGTTGCAAAGCAAGTCGTTATTTTGTGGTTCCAAATTCCCATCAAAACTCCCAGGGATCATGTCTGCTTTCCTAATATAACACCCAGACAACCACCATGACCCCATCAATTCCATGTTGTCACCAGTGCGCAGCCAAGTGATGCCAAGCAAAACTTTACCGAAGCCTCAATCTTCCTGCTCTCTCTCTTGATACATCAACCCCATAGCCCTTATGTGCATGGGACTACATCAGTAGACAGCTTAGGGCAGACTCTCTTGTCCTCTTCATCCATGCCCGTGGTGACTGCCCCCTTGGGCATGGTATTCATGCGCTCTGCAGCGTTGGCCGCGCTTGCGGGTCGGGAATCGTTGGGCAGCTCTGCCCCGGCGGTGTTCGAGCGTCTCAGGTTGTAAAATAACTCCCCGTGTTCACAGTCGCCTAGATATGGGCAGCTTACATGACCATGTTTCATGAGACGTTCCACCGACAGACATTTTGCCAACTAGTTTTGCAGAAAATGTGGCTGGCGGTGGTGTCTGTTTCTCTAAGGTTAGTTGAATCGAATTGGACTACGGCCGGTCCTTGTTGAAGGTTAAAAAGAAACTGAAGAAACACCGTTGTGGTCGATGAGCGTAGGTAAGAACGATTTTACTAGAAGGACCGTAGCAGCCACGTAAAACTTGCAACAACAAAGTAGAGGACGCAGTCTAACTGTTTTTACAGGGCAGTTGTGATGTTGATATGGTCAAGGACCATGATTGATATACGTTGTTGTATGAGATGATCATTTTTTGTAAAAGTTATCAGCAACTGGCAGGAGCCTTATGGTTTTCGCTTTTTGTATGAAATCAAACGCCGTAATTGCTTTACTTATCATATGCGTGAGCGATAGTTGTAGAAGCACTAGTTGGCCGAGACGACAACGACGATAAGATGGAATCAATGTTCAAGACGGTGACGATGGAATCATGACGGTGCTTTGGAGTATGGAGGTCAAAGGCAAAAGATTTGATGATGGCCATATCATGTCAAAGAATTGATGTCAGTGATTGTTTATCTTTTGTGCATTTATTTTGCTTGTACGGCGGGAAGCTATAAGATGATCCCTCACTAAAATTTCAAGGTATAAGTGTTCTCCCTGAATTTGCACCGTTTTTGCGACAGTTCGTCTTGCTTGAGGATCAAACAGTGATGATCTGTGATGTGATAGATCTATGTTCACAGAAAACGGGTGCAAGGACAGTTTTGCACAGGCAGAATACTCGGGTTAAATTGAAACTTGACGAGCCTTGCATGTAAGACGTGCGCGCACACTGGAGACCGAAAGGGCGAACGTGATCATATAGTAGATATGATTACATAGAGATGATTCACCATGAAAACTACTCCATTTCCCCCTCACGTGATGATCGGACATGTTTAGTGATTGGATAACCGTGATAATGATCGAGAGATGTCTATCTAAGTGGGAGTTCTTAAGTAATATGATTAATTGAACTTAATGTATCATGACCGTAGTATGAATCGTTTTTGCATATCCTAGGTTGTAGATCAATGGGCCCATGCTATCGTTCCTTTGAATTTTTAATGCGTTCCTGAGAAAGCTAGTTGAAAGATGATGGTAGAAACTACACGGATGGGGTACGTAACTGAGGATTACTATTGCCTGCACAGAAGAATTAGGTCCTTGATGCACCGCTTGGGTGAAAGGCCTGCGCAGGAGCAGATGACGACGTATGAACGTCTGGCAGCTCGATCATGAGACTACCGACTAGTTCAGTCACTTGCCATGATTTACAGCTTAGAGTCGGGACTTCAAAAGACGTTTGAACGTCATGGAGCATATGAGATTTGTGTTTCCAGGAAGTTGAGAGTTGAATTTTCAAGCAAATGCCCGGGTTGAGAGCTTATGAAGTCTCCAACAAGTCTATAGCTGCAAGATGGAGGAGAATAGCTATGTCAGTGAACACATTACTTCAAAATGTCTGGGTGTATTATCATAATCACTTGACTCAGCTGGGCGGGTTAATCCTCAGATGATAGTGTTATTGACAGAGAGTTCTCAATCACTGCACATTCAAGCTATAAAGGATTCGTGAGAACTTTAATAGGCAAGGGATGGAGAAGGATATTCCGAGCTCTTCGCTATGCTCAAAGCTGCGGAGGTAGAAAACCAAGAAGGGAGCTCAAGTGTTATTGATGGTTAACAAGACCACTAGTTTCAGGAAAAAGGGCAAAGGAAAGAAGGGGAATTCAAGAAGGATGGCAGCAAAGGTTGCCACTCCGGGAAGTAAGCCCAAGTCTGGACCTAAGCCTGTGAAAATCTGGTGCTTCTACTGCAAGATATTGGTCACTGGAAGCGGAAATGACCCCAAGGAAATTGGGGATCTAAAGAGCATGGCAAACGTGAACAAAGGTATTATTGATATCCCGGGATTGATGTGTTACCTTATTAATGCTCGTAGTGGAGTAGTCCTGGGCATTTGATATCGGTTCGGTTGCTCATATTTGTAACTCGAAACAGGGGACTACGATTTATTAACGAAGATTGGCTAAGGACGAAGGTGACGATGCGCGTCTGGGAATGGTTCCAAGGTCGATGTGATCGCCGTCGGACGCTACCTATACATATACCGTAGGGATAGTTTTAGGACCTGAATAATGTTATTTGGTGCCAGCGTTGAGCATGAACATATATCTGGATCTTGTTTTAATGCGAGACGGGTTATTCTTTATTTAATAAGTAAATAAGAGAATAATGGTGTTCTCTTTATATGGGTAATATCTTTATGTCCTGCAACTGAAGAGTGTGCGTCTATTTTTGTTGAATCCGGATCGTGGTGTACACATATTCATAATATTGATGCCAAAAGATGCAAAGTGATAATGATAGTGCAACATATTTGTTGCATGCCGTTGAGGTCATATTGTGTAATAAAGCGGCATGAGAAAACTCATGCGGATGCGACTTTGAATCACTTGATTATTGAATGATTGATACTTGCCGAACATGCCTCGGGGGCAATATGGACTAAGACTCCGTTCTCCGGAACAATGGAGAGGCAGCGAGCCACTGACTTATGGAAATAATACATACAGATGTTGCGGTCCGATGAGTGTTGAGGTCACGAAGGGGTACGTTATTTTCTACCTTCAACAGATGATTGAGCAGATATGGGTATATTCTTGATGAAACACAAGTATGAAACATTTTGAAAAGTTCAAAGAATTCAGGTGAGTGGAGAATCATTCGTAAACAAGAAAATAAAGTTCTACAATCGATCGCGGAGGCCGATAGTTGAGGTTACGAGTTGGCCTTCATTTTAAAACAATGTGTGGAATAGTTCACAACTCACGCCACCCTGGAAACCACCAAGCGTAAATGTGGGTGTCCGAACCTCGTAACCTACTTTATTGGATATGATGCCGATCATGCTGTCTCTTAGCCGATTACACTATCAATTTTGGGGGTTATGCATTAGAGACAGCTCATTCCAGCGGTAGAAAAAGGGGCCACCGTCTACATCCGTTGAGACGACACGTATGAACTGTGGTTTTGGCAAAAAGAAAGACCTAAGAGGCGTTTCTAAAGTGTGGGGTTGCGATGCTTATGTGAAAAGATTCAGCCTGATTAAAGCTCGAACCCAACGGAGGCAGAAGTGCGCTTCATAGGATAACAAAAGAAACGGTTGGGTACACCTTATCCACAGATCCGAAGGCAAGATCTTGTTGCTAAGACTGGATCCTTTCTAGAGAGGAGTTTCATCTCGAAAGAAGTGGGTGGGAGAAAGTAGAAATTGGATGAGGAAATTGTACCTGCTCTCAATTTGAAAGTAGCTCATCAGAGATCTTGTTCCGTGATGCTACACCAACTAGAGAGAAAGCTAATTATAATGATCTGACACTCAGATCAGTTACTAACGAACCTCGTAGTTACAGAGCACGTATCGGACCAGAGTGGTACAGTAATCCTGTTCTGGAGGTCATGTTAACTAGTACGCATACGAACTACGAACTATGAGGGAAGCGATGTTGAGACCCAGATTCCGCAAAAATGGCTTGAAGCCATGAAATCTGAGATGGGATCCATGTATGAGAACACAGTATGGACTTGGTTGACTTGCCCGATGATCTGCAAGCCATGAATAAATGGATACTTCAAGAATAAGACTGACGCTGATTGGTAATGTTACTGTCTACCAAAGCTCGACTTGTCGATTAAAAGGTTTTCGCACAAGTTCAAAGAGTTTGACTCGAGTGTGACCTTCTACACCCGTAGAGCATGCTTACAGTTGTCCGATATCATGTTAGGCATATTGCCCCGCATTTAGGATTATGACAATCTGGCAATGGCAGTCAAAAACTGCGTTCCTTAATGGATTCTTAAAGAAGATTTGTATATGATGCAACGCAAGGTTTTGTCGATCCTAAGGTGGCTAAGTGGCAAAGTGTGCAAGCTCCAGCGATCCATTATGGACTGGTGCAAAGCATCTCGGAGTGGAGATCCCTTGATGAGGTGATCAAAGCATATGGTTTTATACAGGGACTTTTGGGAGAAGACTCTGTATTACAAGAAAGTGCGTGGGAGCTCTGTAGACATTTCAATACTATATGTGGAGACAGATTATTGATGGAAATGATATAGAATTTTTGGATAGCATAAAAAGGATACTTGAATAAAGGTTTTGCAATGAAGACCTCGGTGAATCTGTAATATATTGGGCATTCAAGATCTATAGATGACAAGACGCTTTATATTGGACCTTCACAAAGCACATACTTGTAAAGTTTTGAAGAATTTCAAAATGGATCAGTCAAAAAAAGGGTTCTTCCTCTGTGTTACAAGGTGTGAATTGAGCAGACTCAATGCTGACCACTGCAGACGATAGCAGAGAAAATGAAAGCCTATCCCCTAACCGTCAGCCATAGGTTCTATATCATTATGCAATGTCTGTGTACCAGGACCTGATGTGTGCCTTGCTATAATTAGCAGGGAGGTACCAAAGTAATCCAGGAGTGGATCACTGAGCAGCGGTCAAGAACATCCAGAAGTACCTGAAAAGGACTAAGGATATGTTTCTAGTTTATTGGATGGTGATAAAGAGCTGTCGTAAATGGTTATTTCGATGCTAGCTTTAACCAATGGTCCTAATGACTATAAGTCACAAACCGGATAGTATTTTATATTGAAGTGGGAGCGTCAGTTGGTGCAGTTCCAGCCAAAGCGTCGTGGCCGGATCTCTACGGTGTGAAGCGTATAACATCGCTGCTTCGGAAGCACCGAAATGAAGGAGTCTGGATGAAAGGAGTTCATATCGATCTAGGTGTAATACCTAGGCATCGGGTCCAATGAAATCTTTTGTTGACATACTAGTAGGCAATTGGGGCCCTTGGCGGAGGAATCAGATTTCACAAAGAACCAAAACACATCAAAGAGACGCTTCAACTCCATCTTGATCAAGTCACGGAGGAGACTAAGGATTTGCAAAATACATACAGATTGCAATGGTGGGCAGACCACGTTGGACTAAGCATCTTTCAGAGCAAACAGTGATCAAAACCAGACTCCATCGGTGGTTAGGAATCTACAATGTAATCAAGATTATTAACTCTAGTGCAAGTGGAGACTGGGGTAAATACTTCCCCTAGAGGCAATAATAAAGTTGTTATTATATTTCCTTATCTCATCGGATAAATGTTTAATACTTCATGCTAGAATTGTTAATTAACCGGAAATTGATGAACATGTGTAAATACATAGACCAAAACAACGAAGTCCCTAGTAAGCCTCTACTAGACTAGACTCGTTGACTCAAAGACTGGTTAGTTCCTACCATGATACATGTGTGTGCCTTTGATGAACGGGATCACATATTAGGAGAATGAGTGAATGGACAGGACCCATCCGTTAGCTTAGCATTAATGATCTGTTAGATTTATTGCAGTGTTTCTTCATGACTTATCTATCCTTTGACTATGAGATATGATACTCCGAATACCGGATGAATAACGGTGTGCTATCAACGTCCAACCTAACGTGGGTGATCATAAAGATGCTTCTACAGGTTCTCCGAAAGGTGTGTGTTCGGTTGGCAATAGATCAAGATTAGGATTTGTCACTCTCGCAGTATCGGAGAGGTATCTCTGGGCCCTCTCGGTAATGCATATCACAATAAGCCTTGCAGTAAATGTGGACCAATGAGGTTAGTTGCGGGATGTGTATTACGAAACGAGGTAAAAAAGAGACTTCCAGTAATGAGATGAACTAGGTATGAGGATACCGTACAATCAAATCTGGGCAAGAGTATAACATACCAATGCCAAAGGAACAACGTATGTGCCGTAACGACCGGATAAAGATCTTCAAGAATATGTGGGAGCCAATATGATCATCCAGGTTCCGCTATTGGTTATTGGAATGGAGAGTGTGTCCGGTCATGTCTACATAATCTCCCAACCGTAGGGTCCGCACGCAGAACGTTCGATGACGATTTGTATTATTGAGTTATGTGATTGGTAGCCACCGCAATGTTGTTCGGGTCCGGATAGATCCGGACCATGACGGAGGAGTCTCCAAATGTGAGGAGATAATATTGATATATTGGGATGATAGTATTCGAACACCGGAAGTGTTCCGGAGTGTATCGGGTACATATCGGAGTACCGGGGGGGGGGGGGTACCGGAACCCCCCGGGGGATCATATGGGCCACTATGGGCATGGAGGGAGGCACACACCACCACAAAGACGGGTGGCGCGCCCAACAAGGGAGAGTCCGACATGGACTAGGGATGGGGCGAGGCCGCCCCCTTTGTTTTTTCCTTCTCCCTCTCTCTCTCCCTCTCCCCCTTTTCCCCTCCGATAAAAAGGAAGGGGGGCCGAATTCTACTACAGCCCAAGTAGAACTCTCCTACTTGGGGGCGGCCTGGGCCGGACCTCCTCCTCTTTCCCTCTTTATATACAGGGGTTTGGGGGGAGCGTCCTCTTAACACCATCAATTGTTTCCAAAGCCAGTGTGCGCGCCCCTCTCCACGAGTTTACTACCTCCTCGGTCAGATTCACGTAGTGACTTAGGCGAAGCCCTGCGCGGATCACTTCACCATCACCCGTCAACACGCACACGGTACCTGAACGAAACCTCCCTCGAACTTTGCTGGATCAAGAGTCGAGGGACGTTCATCGAGTCTGAAACGTGTGCAGAACTCGGAGGTGCCGACGTTCGGTACTTGATCGGTCGGAAGAGAAGAGTTCGACTACATCCCAACCGCGTTAAACAAATGCTTATCCGCTTTCGGTCTACGTGGTACGTGGATCACTCTCCCCCTCTCGTTGCTATGCACTCCTAAGATCGCTTGCGTGAGCGTAGGATTTTTTTGAAAATTGCAATGCTATGTTTCCCCAAAACATATGGAGACTAACCGACGACCGAATCTCGGGCAGTAACATACTGATGTGACAAAGGGAAACTACATACGGGATTAGCTGAATCCTTGACAATCACGAGGTTGGACCGATAGATCTTTCGGTAGAACTATGTAGGAATCCAATATGTTGCATCCAGGTCCCGCTATTGGTATTGACCATAGAGTGTCTCGGTATGTCTGCATAGTTTCTCAAACCCGCAGGGTCTCACATACCTATGTTGTTGCGAATAAGTATAGTTAGACTTATGGTGGTTACGAAGATTGGTTGGAGTCCCGGATGAGAATCCCCGGGACATGACGAGGAAACTCCGGAAGGGTCCGGAGGTGAAGATTGATATAATATATGTGGTATTGGAGTATCCGAAACTGTTTTCAGGGGCAATCGGGTGAAGCCAGCATGACCTAAGGGGTGTTCGGGGGGGGCCCCGGCAAGTGTTGGGGGGCCTCAATGGGCCCAAGGGGAAGGAGGGAGCACACCAGCCAGTAGGGCCGTGTGCGCCTTTGTTTCTAAAGTCCCTCCCACGTTGCGCAGAGAGGTGGGGGCGCCCCCTAGGGTGGCCCACCCCTTTGCCTTGGGGGCCAAAGTTCTCCTAGGGTCGAGGCGTCCCAAAACCCATCTAGGGTTTCCCCCTGTGGGTGGACGAGCCGCCCCACAGGGACCCTAGGGCGCCCCCCTCCCCTTACCCTCCCAATATTGAGAGAGGTAGAGAGAGGGCAGCCGGACCCTCAATGCCACACACGCTTGCCCTTCCCGCTCCTCGTAGACCAGTCTTTCTTCGTATGCTTAGGCAGCCTGTCGAAGGCTGCTGACGTGAGAATTTCTCCAACCACCACGCCACCCACGCACCCGCATGCCCGTCGTTGCGGAGGACACCGAAAAGCTACTACATTCACACATCGCTCGCTGGACACGGAGGTGAAGGCGTACATCAACCGTACGTGGTTTGAACACGGATGTGCCGTCCGTCGGCACTTGGATGGTGATTCACGGGACGGACTAGTATTTGGAATCGCGAAGAAAGTTCGCTACAATCAACCACGTTTCGTAATGCTTACTGCTAGCAATCTACACGGGTAATGTAGATTGCAATCTCGCCTCTCGTAGATGTTCATATCCTGGTTTATCTTGGTGAGTGTAGGAACTCTTTGGCTTTTGTTCCCATTGCCAACATTTCCCCAGCAGTGGTATCAGATTAGGTCTAGCATAGATGACCTCCAACGAGTAGAAACACAAAGAAGTTTGTGAGCGTTGTTATATTCAGTATGCTTTTTCTTGGTCCTTTGTTCTGTTATTCCAGTGGTATTGGTGGATGAAGCGGCCCGGAACCAATTTATATGTCCACGTCATGAGACCGGTTTTCCAATCGACTGACATTGACTTTGTGTCACTAGAGTGGCTGGCGGGGTGTCTGTTCTCTCCACCTTGGTTGAATGTGATTCGACGAAGGGCGGTACCTTGTAGGAAGGTTAAATAGCAACTTGCACTAGCACCGTTGTGGTTTTCGCGCGTAGTAAGAATCATTCTGCTAGATAAACCTAGCCAGCCACAAATAAACATGCAACAATAAATTAGAGGACGTCTACTTGTGTTTTGTAGGGTATGTTTGATATGAAGGCCACCAACTGATGAAAATATACTTGATGACTGAGATGATCATGTTGGTTAATAGTTTACTATCGACTTTACATGTCGATGCATACGGGCAACCGGCAGGAGCCATAGGGTTGGTCTTTAATTATTGTAATGACCTAGTGTCAATCATTAAACGCTATGTAATGCTTACTTGGTCTCTAAGCTGAAGCTATAGTAGTCAGAAGCCATGGTTGGCGTGACAACCCCGATGGCGACACGATGATGGAGATCATGGTGTCATGGTCGGTGACGATGGGTCATGCCGGTGTTTGGAGATGGAGTCAAAAGCACAAGAATGGTGCCAATCATGTCACTTATTATTTGCATTGTGATGTTAATCACTTTGTGCTGCAGCTTTTTTGATTAGGATGACGGTAGGACATTATAAGTGACACATTAAAATTTCAAGATAAATTGTGTTCTCCCCAAGTGTGCCCCGTTGCGGAGTTGTCGTTCAAGCGACACATGTGATGTATCGGTGTGCGATAGACTCTCGACGTTCGTCTACAACGGGTGTAGAAGCCATTTTGCACATGCGGAACTTAGGTTACAACTTGACGAGCCTAGCATGCCACAACATGGCCTCGGAACAACAAGAGATCGAAGTTTGTCGAACACGAGTCATATAGAGATATGATCAACATGAGAATGTTCACCATTGAAACCAACCTCATCTCACGTGATGATCGAGTTGGGTGATGAGACTTTTGAGATTCGTTTACACTCGACGACTAGAGGGATGTCAATTTAGTGGGAGTATTAGGTTAATATGATTAATTGAACTCCTATATTAGAGAGGTAAGAGGGGCGCCGGAGACCCATCTATTGCCACTGCCTTCCTCCCCTCGTTAGGCCCAATCATCTCTTGTATGCTTCGAAGTTCTGCTGAGATTTCTCCAACACACACCGCCACCAAGCGCACGTCCGTGCCGCTGTCTTCGGAGGACTCAGCGCTACACTTCACCACCCATCTGCTGGGATCGGAGGGGAAGGCTTCATCAAGCCGTACTGTGTGAACTGGGGTGTCGTTCCGTTCGGCCACTTGATAGGGAGTTTTCCGCGGGACAGGTCGTGATTGGATCGCGAAGACGGTTCGACTACATCAAACCGGTTTCACATCACCGCTTTTACGCTGTGCGATCTACAAGGCTATTTAGATGCAATCTATCCTCTCGTAGATGTTCATCTCCTGGATTATCGGTGGGAGCGTTACAGGATTTTTTTGTTTCCTCCCATGCAACTTCCCCCGCAGCATACGATCCCATACAAACCATGGGAGATGAATCAAGTGGTGATCGTTCATCAAGATTGGTGGTGCAAGTTTCAAGTGGAGCATCACAAGAGATCATGCATGCTGAATTTGCCGTTCATTATGGTTGACAATGGAGTTGGGAAGAGTTGAACGAAGAGTTGCTCACCATAGTGGAGTATGAAGAGGAAAACAAACTAGTCTTCACTCGAGCGAAACACAATCAGAAGGTGGTCCAACATCATCGTAGCTCAAGTGGACTATGGCAAGGCAAAGGTTACCCTTGAAAGGTTCTATTTTATTTCAACCAGTCTCATGTAGGTTTGTAGTTGGGAACTGGGTTACGGATCGATTGCCGTTCTAATCAAGATGGGCTCTCAAGTAAGTACTTATCGTATCATTGCATGGAGAGATATAAACCATGATCCTTGCATTCCATCTTTCTTGTTCTTGTTTGGTGTTTCTCTTGCGAGTTGTGGAGCTTGTGTCATCTCATGACAAGCTCATGTTTCTTGAGAACGAATTTTGTATGCATGTTCTTGGTGTTTCGATGTTGGAGTTTTATGAGCCGGATCTTCACTGATGGGAGGTTTCACACCATCTATATCTAGGCAATTCTCTCTTGCCACTTCTTGAAGATTTGAGTCGTGATTTGAGTAGTCGTATAGTAGCACTTTCTATCAATTACACACACCTAGTCTCTGCACCAACAAGAAGTCAAAAAGACATTTAGGATGCACCACACCGAAAAGAAACACAAAAAATAAATGAAAAACCAACGGTCGCCTCGCCACAGTGGATCAACTGCTCTCACGGTAGCAACAAACCACCACCAAAACACACACCTGGAAAACATAAAAGGTCTTCCAAAATGTGACAAACTTCAAAGAAGGAAAAAATGCACAGCGTCATCGTTGCTCGATCCAAGATCATAGTTTTTTACCTAGAGAAAAGACCGAGCTCTCAAAACAATACCTTATACCACGCAATTGCCCGGCACATAAACCAATGAAGCAAACCTTAGATTTTCACCCTGAAAATCATGACTTCAGCCGCGTGGGAGCACCACCATTATGAAATCGTCCAGATATGCCGCCCCCCACTTGACCATGCTGTACTGAAGTTAACAACACTTGCTGACTATGTTCGCATGCCTCAAGGGCCTCTATGCCTTATGATACTCGATCTTCAGCCATCGAGACTTGCCACTGTCTATGCCATGGAAATCGAGATGCCTAACACTGTCCCATGGTGTACAAATAACAGAGGTTTGCGGCCATTGCCCTCCCGCAGCCACGTTGGGTTAATTTGACGCGCACGATCGGAACATCCAATCCAGATACCCCTGGGCTAAGATCTTCCGGCAGTAGTTTCATGAGGGAACAGGGGAGACATGCCGACGGCCAGATCGAGGAGGACCGATCAAGCAGAAACTTACAGATGCGTGATAAGAGCACAAGACTGCCACCAACCCGCTGCTCCAACCAAGCCGACGCCATCGCCACCACGAGCGGAGGACACACCGGCCCGCAGTGCCTGACAACCGCGGCTCAGCAGGTGCCATGTCCTGACCAGAAACGGCAGCGGCCCGTCCCGCCGGTCCACCGCCGCGCAGCCCGCCCCGCACACCAGCACCGCGCTCGAGCTGGGCAGCAAGTACGGCGTTGAGACGAGGGAAGCAGGCACCACACGACCTGCAGGCGGAACGAGCGTATCGCCCAAAACATCGCCGACCGCCGCTGCGCCAAAGGGAGACTCCAACCATTGCCCGAGGAAACCCCACGACCCGCGAGCAGAAATCCCGCTGGCCGTCGCCGCAGCGGCTTCGCCTGCAGCTTCCTCCGGCGGCGGCGGGAGAGGAGGAGCGGTGGTTTTTTTGGGGCGGCGGCGTCTTTGTGCTTGGTGGTTGTTTCCTCTAAGAAAATTGGGAGGGGGGGCCTCCTTTTGCTAATTTTTTTAGTGTGAGGGACCTAAAATAATTATCTCCACTGGCGAATCATCCAAGGCTAATGAATATCGTAATCACCTTCTTATTTTCCTCAAAACGAAATGAGGAAGATGCGAGTTAATAGCATAGTATGCAGTAGCTGAGGTAGCTGAAGCGCAGTAAGCCAATAAAATTGGCAGAGAAATGGGCGTATCGATCACGTGCTTGCACTGCATTAGTAGCTAGCGCAGTGTAACGAATATTAGGCGATTGGCGACGTATAACTACAACCAAACCTTGAAATTGTTAATATTTGCTCCTATACATAGATATTTTTAACATCAGTACAGACGCAAGTGCTCATACATACCGCATATACTCACCCCTATGAACGCACACGACGTACACCTTACCCTTATGAGCACCTCTCGACGGGACTGAGTCGGCATGTCAATCTTGAAATTTAAGCGAATCACCGTTAGGCGCCCTCGTCAAATCGACGGGAAACTCTCTTCTCCCACTGAAAACGACGCGAAAATTCTGAATAAATTCAGAAAATAATGCGAGCACCAGGGACAACGGATAGCAACAGTGAGACAATTGAATATTCATGTTGGCAAAATTGTTGCGGCACAGAGCCGTTCCACAGGTAGCACAAAATTTGGGTATACCCAAGCCCGTATATCTCGAAAAGTTTACGCAACGCGTCTAACCACTTGGGTAAGCAAACTTCTGGGCGTTGGCAGCACGAACAACGTGTATTTATGTTTGGGTGTTGTAGCACGTGTAGAAAACTTTTGGTGGCCGTGGTCTCTCGCGTAATTTTCTGATACAGTGATTCACGTTTTTGCGTGTGGGTTTAGAAATTTTTGTGGAGTGTGGGCCAAGATTCACAAACGCCGATATGTCCCCCCGGCTGACAGTGGCGGATCTAGGATTACACCTAGCGGGGGTGCCACTAAATTTTTTTTTTTTTGGCCTGCGCAAAAGCTACAATTGAAGTGTATGCAAACATCGTAAATTCACATATTGTACAACTATGAAAAATCGAAAACATACATGATAATTACCTTGTTTTGACTACTCACAAGACTTGCACTGCTTCTTGTTCTGGATGCATGTCCCTGTTCTTTGAGTGTGCCCTTCAGCAGGCCTCTTCTACTAAAGCAGTTAAGAGCAGTAGCCACCAAGTGATGCGCCCCGGCTCCTATTTTTTTGCACATTTGCTTCATGCTTCGAAATAGGGACACTATGGCATTAGCTCTCTTTACAATGTTTCAATATAATCTACATAACACAATGATGAAAAATTAGACAAATAGCTTGCTGCTAGGGTAAAGCAAATAACTGTGTCATCATTAGTCCTACAGAGTAACCACTTCAAAGGAATTTAAAAAGGAACATAAGAACTACTTATACTATATGCCAGCAACATCCACTCAGGTCAGAGAAGGATATGCAATATCAGAAGTTCAGACATATGACTAAAACTCGGGATTACAGGAGAACTGCGTTCACTGACAGCGCAACAAGAGCAACCAGTACTATTACATACGTATTAACACTAGAGCTAACTCCAATTACACAAGGACTTTAACTCGGTTATCAAACATAAAGAGGCGACGAGGCAAGTAGCCTCAGGACCTCGCAGCACAGGCGAGAGCTCCCAGCCTCCAACAGGATGTGAGGATGACGCACACCGCCCGACCGGCCACCCTGGCCAGCGGCGCGGCCGCAGCGCGTCTTCGCACGGTACCGACAGCGGCCCCGGCCCCACCCGGTCGCCGTCCCGCCGCCGCGAATCGGCAGAAGCTAGTTTGTTCTATGCTCACTGTGATGAATCGTTATGCAGCTCGCTCCATGTGCTTGGTCACACCCTAGACCAACCCCTACTCCCAACCTTCCCCGTAATTGCGCGTTGTAGTGTTTTTTCCCAGCAGTTCTCAAAGGCCAAAACGTGAACATGGCCAGCACATGAGCTTAGGATAGATGGCTGCTCATAGGATTCGTATTATACCTCAACAAATACATTTTAGCATTTTCATACGCCTCTAATAAATATAGAATTAGGAGTATAATTACTAGGTAAAAAAAAATCTGTATTTTTGCAGGGGGTGCCATGGCACCCACGGCACCCCAACTGGATCCGCCACTGCTCCGTGGTGTCAGCGGTGTGAAGATTGGCATGGCAAGTGCAGCACGCTCAGGTGGTGAGAATGATTTGCCTACGCCATGGCATGCATCTGGTTGATTTGGGTTACGTCTTATTTGAGGTGTTGCATGTGTAGCCCCGTCCGGGATTTCGTTGGTTTAGTTTGCATGTTGGCCCACGATCCTGCTGCGCGTGTCATCGGAGTACAAGCATGTTGCGGTGGATTGTTTCCCGATTACCTCTCCCGAAGATTCCCTGCTCGTCCAACGGTTTACACCCGCCGCCCGTCACGCCGCCGCACCCAAGCGATCTAGGTCCCATAAAATGGCTGCCACACCGGTCTCAGTTACCACCTGCTCCGCGGGCGTGGCCCCTGCTCGCCGCGGTCCCAGCTGCCCGCGCCCATCCTTTTCGACCTCCCCGCCGGCCAGAGCCTCGCCGGAAGGCCCCCTCCGAGCCCCCATCTACCCCACCTGCGAGGCTGAGGATGGTGCTCAGAGCGCCACCCAACGGTCTCAAGGTCTCTCTCCAGTCTCCGCTCAAGCGATGGTGGCACCGGACCGCGTGGGGCATCTACGACATAAAGAGCGGCCCGCCATCAGGAGCGACGAGTTGCGCCATTCCGGTCAATCCAAACGAGTAGAGCTTTTCGCTGGGTAGCTGGTTCGTGCCGCCACAATCGTTGGGAAAGACGCGTCCGAGATGCAAGCGTTGCCAGTGCACGGGATTTAGAGGGGCTCTTAAGCGAGATAGCTATGCCGACCCAGGCGTCGATGCCCGTCCGGTCCGCGCGCGGGTAGTTTGGTGCCGCCTCGCCGTCGAGAGTTCTGCAGATCGACTAAAAACTAGGCGAGCTCCGCGTCACCAAGCGCGCTCCTTCTCTCTCTCTCTCTCTTCGACGCTGTAGATGAAGGGTGGCGACACGGAGACAGAGATACCATCCAGGGGTGCTGAGGCAGACACCGCAGAATCCGCGGGGAGCCAGACGGGATGCAGGGAGGCGACGCCGACGAAAACGATAGGTCTGTGGAGCGGCGCAGGGGGGGTTGGCCTGACATCGTGGCTATAGATTGCGCGAACAAAATCGCCGCCACTCGAAGTCTCCTCGACTGCGCCATGACATGGTCGCCCGAGCCTTCGTCAGCGCCAGCGTCGTGCTGATGTACGCGTCTAGGCAGGGGTTCTCAAGCAGGCGCACAGTGGCGACAGCCGCACGGCAAGCGCATCTGGCTCGTACGCCGGCTAACTACTGCAGGCGATCGCCGGGGGCGCAGGTTGTCCACGCCTTATTCCCAAATCACCGCCACCACCGTGTGGGTCGTAGATTCGCTGGCAGCGTGACGGCGAGCCACAGCTGCCGACGTATCCTGGTTGGTAGTTTTCATGCGCTGTTGTGCGAGGCACGACAAGTTTAGAGATCCTCCTGATAGGTGCGGTACTGTACTAGTTTGCCGCCAGGAGATACGCGTACGTACGAGTGTGAGAGGTTTCGAGTACGCTCTTCCTCGCCCACGGTCGTCTGCCTTTCTAACCCAACGCCTCGCCGACTTTTTTCTGCCTCTTCTAAAGGGATACAAGTAGAACCATCTGTTCAGACTCACAGACAACATACGACCTAACGCAACGCACTATCTACACTACACATTCCGCTGGAAGCCTAAATTACTAACTTAGACCTACATCTATATCAGAGCGTTAGTAATATACTACATCTATATCCAAGTCGTTCGAAACAGGATTTCGTACATCTGTTCAGACTCACAGACAACATACACCATAGCACGCAATCACACTCACACATCCTGGCTGGGAAGCCTAAATTACTAAATTAGACCTACATCTTAGACCCAGAGCGTTAGTAATTAGACTACATCTAATCCAGAGCGTTCGATACAGGATTTCTATATTGTCATGGGGTTCACAAGACGCGGAGAGAAGCAATTTATTAGCGAAGTACTGAGTTACTAGAACAGTATCACAGAGCACTGTTCCTATGAACAGTACCCCGGTGAGACAATCCAGAATTCGTCCCGCTGGGGATCGAACTCGGGGCGGGCTGTGCGCCACTGCGTCCTAACCACTGAGCCACGGCCAGTCCCAATGACCTGCCGACTTGGCGACCAGATCGTGTGCCTGCTCGACAGCAACACCCGTGAGCTGCCCTCGGGCCTCGGGGTCACTTTGTGCAGGCGTTCACAGACATTGGTCAAACCGGAAAGTGAGCTCCTGTTTAATTCGTTTGCTCCTACTCTTCAGATAAATATTTGTTGCTGGTGCTATCCTAATATTGTTTGGTGTTGCTTACCTTATATAGGCAGTCACTTCTACAGTTGTGTCCTGCTTAAAACAACTTCTTTTTTTCCTTATTGTAGTTTTAGCTCTGACATATTTGTACTTCATGAAAATTTGGCATCGAGGCTTTAACCGTTTAGTTTGCCGTATTAAAAAATTTGCCATCCCACATCGGTCCTATATTTCTCAGCTTGCAATGAACGATTATTGTCAATGATTATTCCACGGTGCGATTGTATACTTTCTTGAAAAAAAATTGTACTGTGATCAGCAATGTATGCATATATAGCAGCGATGGAGACTTGATATGATACGTGAGGTGTTGATCGGGTGCTTTCTCCCAGCGCAGCAAATTATTTTTTAATAATTTATTAAAAAATTGGTCCGTATTCGTGCGTGCTTGGTTTCAGTACTTAAGTTGAGTACATCTCATGGGTATATCTGAAATCTGACTTTTACTAACAGTTCTCAATTCATATACAATTGCATGCAGAAAATTCTAAGGGGTATCTTTTTAAAAATATATCTTTACCAATAGTCCGTCAATTTTTGTCTCTCCTCTGGCCTAAGTTTTGCTTGCGGGTTGTCCTCTGCTAAGTTCACATCGATATATAATGGGGTGTTAATAAAATATATGCTACACTGTAGCTGCTATTGATTGAGTAGTCGTTGTTCTCTTACATTCGCCTTTTGTGTGTCATTGTCCTTAGCAAGCATTTTTTTTGGACATTGGCCTGATCTGTCCATCAACACACGAAGAGCTCATCAGTTTTTAACTCTAAAATAATGACTATAAACTTATGCTCATAAAACTCTTATTTTTAGACCTGAATTCATCACACAAAATAAAAATATCATATTAATCATAGCTTATTGTGAGGCGCGGCGTGCCGCCCGGCGGTTAAGCTAGTAAAAATAAGGCTCGGTTGGAGGTGCTGATAATGACATCCTTAATCAAATCAATCATCATATGACTTGTAAGCCTAGCAAGCTGACAAAAATTTGTACTTTCCTAGGGCCTTTGTTCCATGTCGTTAATGAAAATGTACTGGAATAACATTGATATACTTGTCCACCTTTGGGCAAAGATTAATCATAATGCTTCATGTATGGGTAGGATGCGTACATAGTACGAGAGATTTGAAAAATTAGCAAATGGAGGGGGATTCATGTAGACATATCATCAACCATCGAACCTAAAAAGGCACGTAGAATTTATAGTATTCGATATAGACAATGCTACAATTTGGGACAACTAGACCAGGTGAAAATATCCATTTAATAAGGCATTAATTCAAAATGAATATATAATTGAATTAAACTCAGTTCAGTACTAAACAACTTAAATTAAATCTAGATAAATTATTCAATCAATTGAATTCATGTCCGGGAAGACATATAGTAACAAATTCGATTGTTTGTAATATTTAGACAATTTCTAGCTAGTCAGAGTCATAATATAGTGGCAAAATGACTTGCATGAGGCCCCCCGTTAGTACGCCAAAAGTGAGGATGGCAAAAGTACTAATCTCACTCCAGTGGTTTACTCATCTTAGGATTTGCTTATTTGTACACGCGCAGCCGTTGTTAATATAAAAGGACAAAATAGTAAATAAATTGAGTAAGACACTAGCAGGCGGGTAGCTAGGCAAGTTACTCGCTCACTCAACCGTACTCTACATGCATATCCTGTACCGCACAATGAATATACATGTCGTAAATCGAACTCGTCATACCAGAAGTATAGTTAGTTGCCGACGGCCTCATCTATGCACGTCGGCCCCCGTAGGCATAGATGGACATATCCCGACGGCCTCGGGCAGGCCATAGGGCGTAGAAAAAGCCGTCGGCATATGTCGATCTATGCCGACGGGGGCCGTCGGCATACATACCGCCTACAGGGACAGATCGAGTACGCCTACGGGGGCCGTCGGCATAGATGAGGCCGTCGGCAAGCCAGGGCCCGCCTACCCGGTCAGCGGCGACCGTTTGACGGCGTCGAACTACGCAGAAGGGGGGGCTAACGGCGGCCGTCGGCATAGCTATGCCGACGGCAAAGCCATCGGCATATGATTTGCTGACATCACCGATCCGCGCCCCGTTCCACGTCATCGATCTGAGGGAAAAGGGGTCCGTGGTGTGGGCAGAGGTATGACGGCGGCATAGCCGTCGGCCTAGGCCTAGTCCTGCCCTCAGCACGTCACAGATCGCGTGCTATCGCCCCACGGCACGATACATGGCATTGTTGACTCCATGGCGCAGCTATGCCGTCGGCATAGAATTTGTGCCAATAAATTATCCTTTCACAACATAAAGGGACTGAGCTAAACAAAAAACAAGAGATACCCCCATTTTTCGATTGCCCCCTCACGGACGTCGCTGGCCGCCTGTCACGGAGGGGGGGGAAAGCGGAACGAACACGGAGGGAATATTTGGTTAGAGGGGGGGAATCGGGGTGTAGCTATGCCACCGAAACATCGCACGGGTCCTGATGCATGTGTGAAAGTGTTGTGGCACGCGTAGACGCCCGTCTTGGGGCTCCATGGTGTGGCCCCCCCTCCACGGACGACAGTGCCGCCGTCACTTGGAGGGGGGAATCATGTGCGTTGGGTTGAACCGGAGGGAATCTAGTGGCTGGTTGGGTCTTGACCGTGTTCGGGGATGTCGCTATGGGCTGACCTATCGCAACCAGGTGGACAGCGTCCATTGGTCAAAGCCCGTCCGGCGATAGTCAAAGGGCCAGATCTCCGGGTTAACTGGGATTCGGGGTGGCCTTCGGGGTGTAGCTATGCCACCGAAACATCGCACGGGTCCTGATGCATGTGTGAAAGTGTTGTCGCATGCGTAGACGCCCGTCTTGGGGCTCCGTGGTGTGGCCCCCCCTCCACGGACGACAGTGCCGCCGTCACTTGGAGGGGGGAATCATGCGCGTCGGTTAGAACAGGAGGGAATCTAGTTGCTGGTTGGGTCCTGACCGTGTTCGGGGATGTTGCTATGGGCTGACCTATCACAACCAGGTGGAAGAGTCCACTGGTCAAAGCCCGTCCGGTGCAAGTCAAAGGCTAGATCTCCTGGTCAACTGGGATTCGGGGTGGCTTCGGGGTGTGTAGCTATGCCACCGAAACATCGCACGGTCCTGATGCATGGTGGAAGTGTGTGGCTGCGTAGACGCCCGTCTTGGGCTCCGTGGTGTGGGCCCCCTCCATGGAGACAGTGCTGCCGTCACTTGGTGGGAGGGGGGAATCATGCGGTCGGAGAACCGGAGGGAATCTAGTGGTGGTTGGGTCCTGACCGTGTTCGGGATGTTGTAGGGCTGACCTATCGCAACCAGGTGGAAGAGTCCACTGGTCAAAGCCCGTCGGCGAAAGTCAAAGGGCTAGATCTCCGGGCAACTGGGTTCGGGGTCGGGGGCCTTCGGGGTGTAGCTATGCCACCGAAAACAAGCACGGGTCCCGATGCATGTGTGAAAGTGGTGGATGCGTAGACGCCGTCTTGGGGTCATGGTGTGGCCCCCCCTCACGGCGACAGTGCCGCCGTCACTTGGAGGGGGGAATCATGTGCTTGGGTAGAAACGGAGGGAATCTAGGGGCTGGGTTGGGTCCAGACCGTGTTCGGGATGTTGCTATGGGCTGACCTATCGCAACTAGGTGGACAGCGTCCACTGGTCAAAGCCTGTCCGGCGATAGTCAAAGGGCTAGATCTCCTGGTCAACTGGGATTCGGGGTGGCTTCGGGGTGTAGCTATGCACCGAACAATACACGGGTCCTGATTCATGTGTGAAAGTGATGTGGCATGCATAGACGCCCGTCTTGGGGCTCCGTGGTGTGGCCCCCCTCCACGGACGACAGTGGCGCTGTCACTTGGAGTGGGAGTCATGCGCGTCAGGTAGAACCGGAGGGAATCTAGTGGCCGGTTGGGTCCAAACCGTGTTCGGGGATGTTGCTATGGGCTGACCTATGGCAACCAGGTGGAAGAGTCCACTGGTCAAAGCCAGTGCGGCGAAAGTCAAAGGGCAAGATCTCTGGGTCAACTGGGATTCAGGGTGGCCTTCGGGGTGTAGCTATGCCACCAAAACATCGCACGGGTCCTGATGCATGTGTGAAAGTGTTGTGGCATGCGTAGACGCCCGTCTTGGGGCTCCGTGGTGTGGCCCCCCCTCCATGGACGACAGTGCCGCCGTCACTTGGAGGGGGGAATCATGCGCGTCGGGTAGAACCGGAGGGAATCTAGTGGCTGGTTGGGTCCTGACCGTGTTCGGGGATGTTGCTATGGGCTAACCTATCGCAACCAGGTGGAAGAGTCCACTGGTCAAAGCCTGTCCAGCGAAAGTCAAAGGGCTAGATCTCCTGGTCAACTGGGATTCGGGGTGGCCTTCGGGGTGTAACTATGCCACCGAAACATCGCACGGGTCCTGATGCATGTTGGAAATGTTGTGGCATGCGTAGACGCCAGTTTTGGGGCTCCGTGTTGTGGCCCCCCTCCACGGACGACAGTGCGCCGTCACTTGGAGGGGGGGAATCATGCGGTCGGGTAGAACGGAGGGAATCTAGTGGTGGTTGGGTCGACTGTGTTGGGGATGTCGCTATGGGCTGACTATCGCCACAGGTGGACAGCGTCCATTGGTCAAAGCCCGTCCGGCGATAGTCAAAGGGCAGATCTCCGGGTATTAGCTGGGATTCGGGGTGGCTTCGGGTGGTGTGTAGCTATGCGACCAAACATCGCACGGGTCCTGATGCATGTGTGAAAGTGTTGTCGCATGCGTAGACGCCCTCTTGGGGCTCCGTGTGTGGCCCCCCCTCCAGGACGACAGTGCCGCCGTCACTTGGAGGGGGGAATCATGCGCGTCGGTTAGAACAGGAGGGAATCTAGTTGCTGGTTGGGTCCGAACCGTGGTCGGGGATGTTGCTATGGGCTAACCTATCGCAAACCAGGTGGAAGAGTCACTGGGCAAAGCCCGTCCGGTGGAAAGTCAAAGGCTAGATCTCTGGTCAACTGGGATTCGGGTGGCCTTCGGGTGTAGCTATGCCACCGAAACATCGCACGGGTCCTGATGCTGTGTGAAAGGGTTGTGGCATGCGTAGACGCCGTCTTGGGGCTCCGTGGTGTGGCCCCCCTCCATGGATGACAGTGCTGCCGTCACTTGGGGGGGGAACTATGCGCGTCGGGTAGAACCGGAGGGAATCTAGTGGTGGTTGGGTCCCCGTGTTCGGGGATGTTGCTATGGGCTGACCTATCGCAACCAGGTGGAAGAGTCCACTGGTCAAAGCCCGTCCGGCGAAAGTCAAAGGGTAGATCTCCTGGTCAACTGGGATTTGGGGTGGCCTTCGGGGTGTAGCTATGCCACCGAAACATCGCACGGGTCCTGATGCATGTGTGAAAGTGTTGTTGCATGCGTAGACGCCCGTCTTGGGGCTCCATGGTGTGGCCCCCCCTCCACAGATGACAGTGCCGCCGTCACTTGGAGGGGGGAATCATGCGCGTTGGGTAGAACCGGAGGGAATCTAGTGCGTGGTTGGGTCCAGACCGTGTTCGAGGATGTTGCTATGGGCTGACCTATCGCAACTAGGTGGACAGCGTCCACTGGTCAAAGCCTGTCCGGCGATAGTCAAAGGGCTAGATCTCCTGGTCAACTGGGATTCGGTGTGGCCTTCAGGGTGTAGCTATGCCACCGAAACATCACACGGGTCCTGATTCATGTGTGAAAGTGATGTGGCATGCATAGACGCCCGTCTTGGGGCTCCGTGGTGTGGCCCCCCTCCACGGACGACAGTGCCGCTGTCACTTGGAGGGGGGAGTCATGCGCGTCAGGTAAAACCGGAGGGAATCTAGTGGCTGGTTGGGTCCAAACCGTGTTTGGCGATGTTGCTATGGGCTGACCTATCGCAACAGGGTGGAAGAGTCCACTCGTCAAAGCCAGTGCGGCGAAAGTCAAAGGGCCAGATGTCCGGGTCAACTGGGATTCAGGGTGGCCTTCGGGGTGTAGCTATGGCACCGAAACATCGCACGGGTCCTGATGCATGTGTGAAAGTGTTGTGGCATGCGTAGACGCCCGTCTTGGGGCTCCGTGGTGTGGCCCCCCTCCACGGACGACAGTGCCGCCGTCACTTGGAGGGGGGAGGGAATCATGCGCGTCGGGTAGAACGGAGGGAATCTAGTGGTGGTTGGGTCCTGACCGTGTCGGGGATGTTGCTAGGGCTAACCTATCGCAACCAGGTGGAAGAGTCCACTGGTCAAAGACTGTCCAGCGAAAGTCAAAGGGCTAGATCTCCTGGTCAACTGGGATTCGGGGTGGCCTTCGGGGTGTAGCTATGCCACCGAAACATCGCACGGGTCCTGATGCATGTGTGAAATATTGTGGCATGCGTAGACGCCCGTCTTGGGGCTCCGTGTTGTGGCCCCCCTCCACGGACGACAGTGCCGCCGTCACTTTGAGGGGGGAATCATGCGCGTCGGGTAGAACCGGAGGGAATCTAGTGGCTAGTTGGGTCTTGACCGTGTTCGGGGATGTCGCTATGGGGTGACCTATCGCAACCAGGGGGAAGCGTCCATTGGTCAAAGCCAGTCGGCGATAGTCAAAGGGCCAGATCTTCGGGTCAACTGGGATTCGGGGTGGCTTCGGGGTGTAGACTGCCACCGAAACATCGCACGGTCCTGATGCATGTGTGAAAGTGTTGTGTCGCATGCGTAGACGCCCGTCTTGGGCTCCGTGGTGTGGCCCCCCCTCCACGGACGGACAGTGCCGCATCACTTGGAGGGGGGAATCATGCGCGTCGGTTAGAACAGGAGGGAATTGTTGCGGTTGGGTCCTGACCGTGTTCGGGGATGTTGCTATGGGCTGACCTATCGCAACCAGGTGGAAGAGTCCACTGGTCAAAGCCGTCCGGCGAAAGTCAAAGGGCTAGATCTCCTGGTCAACTGGATCGGGGTGGCCTTGGGGTTGTAGCTATGCCACGAAACATCGCACGGGTCCTGATGCATTGTGTGAAAGTGTTTGTGGCATGCGTAGACGCCCGTTTGGGGCTCCGTGGTGTGGCCCCCCTCCATGGACGAAGGCTGGCCGTCACGTGGAGGGGGGGGGGAATCATGCGCGTCGGGTAGAACCGAGGGAATCTAGTGGCGGGTTGGGTCCTGACCGTGTTCGGGGATGTTGCTATGGGCTGACCTATCGCAACCAGGTGGAAGTGTCCACTGGTCAAAGCCCGTCCGGCGAAAGTCAAAGGGCTAGATCTCCTGGTCAACTAGGATTCGGGGTGGCCTTCGGGGTGTAGCTATGCCACCGAAACATCACACGGGTCCTGATGCATGTACGAAAGTGTTGTGGCATGCGTAGATGCCCGTCTTGGGGCTCCATGGTGTGGCCCCCCCTCCACGGACGATTGTGCCGCCGTCACTTGGAGGGGGGAATCATGCACGTTGGGTAGAACCGAAGGGAATCTATTGGCTGGTTGGGTCCAGACCGTGTTCGGGGATGTTGCTATGGGCTGACCTATCGCAACCAGGTGGACAGCGTCCACTGGTCAAAGCCTGTTCGGCGATAGTCAAAGGCCTAGATCTCCTGGTCAACTGGGATTCGGTGTGGCCTTCGGGGTGTAGCTATGCCACCGAAACATCGCACGGGTCCTGATGCATGTGTGAAGTGTTGTGGCATGTCGTAGACTCCCGTCTTGGGGCTCCGTGGTGTGGCCCCCCTCCCGGGAGGGCACTGCCGCAGCACTTGGAGGGGGGAGAAGAGGCACTAGTCAAAGCACGTCGGAGACAAGTCAAAGTGCTAGATCTCCTGGTCAACTATGGGCTATGGGCTGGGCCATGCAACCCGGTGAAAAGTCTTTCACCGGCAAACCCGCTACGGGCGAAAGTCAAAGGGCTAGATCCGGTGGTCATATGTGTCAGGTAGACGGGATGGGGGGGGACCTGGGGAGTAGCAATGCCGCCAGGTATGTTGCGGGGGTGGGGTGGGAGGTGCGGCCTCCTACACTTTGTGGAACGCGTGGTGGCAGGTGAAGCACACGGCACGCGGCCCGGGGTGTGCCCCCCTCACGGGGTCGCGGCTGCCGTGTCACGGTGTCGCCGGGTCCATACACACGGTAAACTACAAAAAACTAAAAAAAAAATTGAATTATAAAAACACCGGACCAACATCAAACGAAAGGACTACAAAGTGAAACCTTCAGTGCCCGGGCCATCGGGGGCCGGACACTGAAAAGTTCACCGTAATTGTCCCATTTATCTCGTGGTGGGTTGGGTACATACCGGTTCTGGGATGTTGCTATGGGCAAATATCTGTCAACTGGCATTCGGGGGGAACGTCGGGGTGATTGTAGCTATGCAACGAAACATCGCACGGGTCCCTGATGACTGCTGTGGAAAGTGTGTGTGGCATGCGTTAGACGCCCGTCTTGGGGTCGTGGGTGGCCCCTCCACGGACGGCAGTGCCGCCGTCACTGAGGGGGGAAACGTGGTGTGCGGTTAGAAAGGAGGGAATCTAGTGGTGGGTTGGGTCCGACGGTGTTCGGGATGTTGCTATGGGCTGACCTATCGCAACCAGGTGGAAGAGTCCACTGGTAAGCCGTCCGGCGAAAGTCAAAGGGCGATCTCCTGGTCAATGGGATTCGGGTGGCCTTTGGGGTGTGTATATGCCACCGAAAACATCGCACGGGTCCTGATGCATGTGTGAAAAGTGTGTGGCATGCGTAGACGCCGTTCTTGGGGCTCCGTGTGGGCCCCCCCTCAGGACGACAGTGCGCCGTCATTGGAGGGGAACGTGAGGTGCGGTAGAACCGGAGGGAATCTAGTGGTGGGTTGGGTCCATGTGTTCGGAGGATGTTCTATGGGCTGACCTATCGCAACCAGGTGGAAGCGTCCACTGGTAAAGCCCGTCCGGCGAAAGTCAAAGGGCTAGATCTCCTGGTTAACTGGGATTCGGGGGCCTTCGGGGTGTAGCTATGCACACGAAACATCAAGGGTCTGATGCATGTGTGAAAGTGTTGTGCATGCTAGACGCCCGTTTGGGGCTCCGTGGTGTGGCCCCTCCACGGACGACAGTGCGCGTCACTTGGAGGGGGGAATCACGCGGTGCGGAGAACCGAGGGAATTAGTGGTGGGTTGGGTCCAAACCGTGTTCGGGGATGTTGCTAGGCGCGACTATCGCAACAGGTGGGGGTGGAAGAGTCCACGGTGATAAGCCGCGGCGAAAGTCACTGGTCAACTTGGATTGGGGTGGCCTTCGGGGTGTAGCTATGCCACCGAAAACATCGCACGGGTCCTGATCATGTGTGAAAGTGTTGTGGCATGCGTAGACGCCCGTCTTGGGGCTCCGTGGGTGGGCCCCCCCTCCACGGACGAAGTGCCGCCGTCACTTGGAGGGGGGAATTGTGGGGCGGTAGAACCGGAGGGAATCTGTGGTGGGTTGGGTCCAGACCTGTCGGGGATGTTGCTATGGGCTGACCATTGCAACCTGGTGGAAGAGGTCACTGGGTGTAGCTATGACACCGAAAAATCGCACGGGTCCTGATGCATGTGTGAATGAATGTTGTGATGCGTAGACGCCCGTCTTGGGGCTCTGTGGTGTGGCCCCCCTCCAGGACGGCAAGTGCCGCCTCACTTTGGAGGGGGAATCTGGCGGGTGGTAGAACCAGAGGAACTAGTGGTGGGTTGGTGACCGTGTTCGGGGATGTTGCCATGGGCTGACCTATCAACCAGGTGGAAGAGCACTGTGAAAGCCGTCGTGGGAAAGTCAAAGGGCTAGATCTCCTGGTCAACTGGGATTCGGGGGGGCTTCGGGGTGTTGTACTATGCCACCGAAACATCGCACGGGTCTCCTGATGCATGTTGAAAGTGTTGTGGCATGGTAGACGCCCGTCTTGGGGCTCCGTGGTGTGGCCCCCCTCCAGGAAGAGTGCCGTGTCACTGGAGGGGGGAATCGTGCGGTGCGGTAGAACCGGAGGGAATCAGTGGTGGGTTGGGTCCAGACCTGTTCGGGGATGTTGCTAGGGCGACCTATCGCAACCAGGTGGAAGAGTCCATGGTAAAGCCGTCCGGCGAAAGTCAAGGGCTAGATTCCTTGTCAACGGGATTCGGGTGGCCTTCGGGTGGTTGTCATGCCACCGAAAAATCGCACGGGTCCTGATGCATGTGTGAAAGTGTTGTGGCATGCGTAGACGCCCGTCTTGGGGCTTCGTGGTGTGGCCCCCCTACGGACGCAGTGCCGCCGTCACTTGAGGGGGGATTGGGGAACGTGGGGTGGGTAGAACCGAGGGAATCTAGTGGTGGTGGGTGCCAGACCTTTCGGGGAGTGTTGCTATGGGCGACCTATCGCAACCAGGTGGAAGAGTCCACTGGTGTAAAGGTCCGGCGAAAGTCAAAGGAGTAGATCTCCTGGTCAACTGGGATTCGGGGTGGCCTTGCGGTGTAGCTATGCACCAAACATCGCACGGGTCCTGATGCATGTGTGAAAGTGTTGTGGCTTGCGTTAGACGCCCTCTTGGGGCTCTGGTGTGCCCCCTCCACGGACGGCTGTGCGCCGTCACTTTGAGGGGGGAATCGTGCTGGTGCTAGAAAGAGGGAATCTAGTGGTGGGTTGGGTCCAGACCGTGTTCGGGGAGGTGGATGGTCTCTGACCTATCGCAACCAGGTGGAGAGTCCACTGGTAAAGCCCGTGGCGAAAGTCAAAGGGCTAGATCTCCTGGTCAAATGGGATTCGGGGTGGCCTTCGGGGTGTAAGCTATGCCACCGAAACATCGCACGGGTCTGATGCATGTGTGAAAGTGTTGTGGCAACGTAGACGCGTCTTGGGGCCGCGGGGTGGCCCAAAAGAGAACAAAGAATGGCTGATCCCCACCCAACACGCAGATCTCCCTCCCAACTGCTCACAACCCACCGACCACCTCTCTGTGCGTGTTAGTACACAATTCGTCCACTGTCCCAATGAGGACAGCCCCCCCCCCCCTTTTCCCCCGTTTTCCTTCTTTCTCCTCCCTTTTTTTCCTTTTCCCTTCCCCTCTTCCTTTTCCCCTCCCTGCAGTGCCGCCGTTCAACTTGGAGGGGGGGAATCGGCGTGTGCGGTAGAACCGGATCCGGGAATTAGTGGGGGCGTCACCGGGTCCTAGGACCCTTGTTAGGGGAGTTGCTATGGGCTTGATTTCCTTATCGCTTTTAACCATGTGGATTGGAGTCCACTGGGTCGAAAGCCCGCCCCTCTCGGCCACGAAATTCAAAGGGTGGATAGATCATATTTTATGGTCAACTTTGGGGTTTTATTCGGCCGGGTTGGTCATTCGGGGTGTAGCTATGCAACCGAAACATCGCACGGGTACCCGGTGCATTGTGGGGAAGTGTTGTGAATGAATTTAGACGCCATGTTTCTTGCGGCCTCCGTTGGTGTTGGCCCCCCTCCACGGACGGCAAGAGTGCCGCCGTCACTTGGGAGGGGGGAATCATGCGGGTTGCGGGCAGACACAGCGGCTGGGAGCATCTTATTGTGCGTTTGCGGTTTTTGCTGTCCATAAATCGTGTTCGTGGGAGGTTGCAGGGCCTGACCTATCGCAACACAGGTGCAAAGAGTTCCCACTGTCAAAGCACGTCCGGCATTTAAACGTCAAAGGGTCTAGATCCCTGATCAATCGGGATTCGGTGTGTCGTGGGTTGCCTTTGGGGTGTATCTATGCCACCAAAACAGCGAACGGGGTTCCTGATGAATGTGTGCCAGTGAAAGTGATGTGGGATGAGTAGAGCCCGTTATTGGGGCTCACCGTGGTCTCGGTGTGCTCTTCTCCTCCCCCCTCATGCGACGACAGTGCCGCCGTCACTTGGAGGGTTGATTTGAATCGTGCGGTTTTTTTGCAGTAGAAAACGGAGGCGAATCTAGTGGTTGGAGTTGGGTCCAGATCGGATTAGTTCTTGGTTCCGTGGGGATTCGTTGCTATGGGCTTTTCTGCACCTAGCGCCCAACCAGGGTGGAAGGAGCCAATGGTGGAACCCCCTGAGCTGATTCGTCATATAGTCTTATTCTCGTTCCGCCGCGAATAGCCAAAGGGCTTTTAGAGATCATTTTTTCTGTGTCAACCCTTGTCGTGGCACTTCTGCGTTCTTCTTTCCCCCGTGTTTGTGACGGCGTGGTCCTTGCTTGTAGATATGCCACCGAAACATAGCACGTGTGTACCCCTGTACTGCAGTGTGAACACGTTGTGGCCCTCCTTTTGTGGCATGCGTAGACGCCCATCTTGGTGGATCGTGGTGTTTTTTTTTTGGGTCCATCATATCCCTATACACGGAACTCGGTTTCCCACCTCACGTTCTTTCTTTTTTCCCCCGCTTTACCTGCACGTGTACTCTGTGTAGGGTGGGGACACCGTTCTTCTTTCCGCGCTTTCGGTGTGCGGTTGCTAGAACACTTTACTCTCACGAAAATTATAGCAGGGTAATCTAGTTGGGGTGCCGCGTCTCTTTTTTACTTGGTGTAACATGCACTGTCCGTTCGGGGATGTTACTATTTTGTGGCTCACAATTATCGACCAGGTGGAAGAGTCCCACTGGTGAAAGCCTGTCAGCCGCGAATGTCAAAAGGCGCCTATGTCCATTCTTCCCTCGGTCATCACCTTGGCTTGAGTAGTTTGCTTCTTTTTTCTCCCCCCCTTTTCCCTCCTTTTCCCTTTTCTTTTTTTCGTGTCGGTTCGGGGTGAGGTGAAGCTTAGGCCACCAAAACACGCACGTTTTTTTTTTTTGGTCTGAGCATGTGTGAAAAGTGTTTTTGTGGTGACTCATGCCTTGCTATGACGCCATGTATTGGGGTTTATCCCGGCGCCCCTTTGTGGATCCCCCGCACCTTTCCACTATGGATTACCCCGGCCAAGTGCCTTGTTCCTGTCATTTTGGAGGGGGACTCGTGAGGGTTGTGGTAGAACTGGAGGGAATCGAGTGTGGATTGGGTCCAGACATGTTCGGGGATGTTTTGCTATGGGATGATTCCTACTCGCAACCAGGTGGAAGAGTACACTGGTGAAAGCCCGTTCGGCGATTAAGTTAAAAAGGATTGATTGCCTGGTCAACTGGGATTTCGGGGTGGCCTGACGCGCCTGTAGCTTCATGACAATACGACAAACATAGCTTCCCCACGGGTTCCTTTGCATTGGTCTATGTTTGCGTGATTTCAGTGCCTTTTTCTGGTGGGCTTTTCTCAGGCGTTAGACGCCCATCTTTTGTGGGCTCCGCTCCTGGTCCCCGGTGGCCTTTTTCCCCCACTCCACTGACAGTTTTTTTTTTGTTGGATTGTACCCTGTACACTTGAGGGGGAATCGTGCCTTGCCCTGACGAGGTCCTAGAACTGTTGTGGGCATTACTTAGACTCGGGGGGTTGTGTGCTTTCCATCAGATCCCCGTTGTTCGGGATTGGTTGATATGTTTCGCCGCTGACCCCTCATCGCCAACCAGAATTTGTCTGGACAGGTCCACTGGGTGGAAACGCCCCACGTCTCCACTGCGAACCCACCCAGTCAAAGTGTATAGCATCTCCCCTGGTCAAATGGGAATTGGGGACGGCACCCCCCCCCCCTCTTGACGTGTCCTGTAGCTATGACACCGAAACATCGCAACCGGGTCTTCTCCGATGCATGTTCCCTCGTACGAAAGTGTCCCTGTGGACTCTAGCGTTATTCGCAAGACATCTTCGGGGCATCCTGCTGGTGTGGTTGCTCACCCCCAATCGTACACGGCAGGCCCCCCTTTCCCCCTTTCTGGCCGCTGTTAACTTTGAGGGGGGATCCGTTTGCCCCGCCGCTGTGCCTGCCGCTCCTTTTAGAAATAGATGGGAATTCTCATAGTTGGCCCCCCCCCCCCTGTTGGTTTGCACTCCTGTTCAGTGTGATTAGGGGATGTTGCATGGCTGTGACCCACTATCGACAACACCAGCTGGAAGAGTTTACACCTGGTTTGAATTATTGCCCTGCCTCTGTTGCCGTTTCAATCAGTCACCCAGGTGGAAGAGTCCACTGGTCAAAGCCTGTCCAGCGAAAGTCAAAGGGCTAGATCTCCTGGTCAACTGGGATTCGGGGTGGCCTTCGGGGTGTAACTATGCCACCGAAACATCGCACGGGTCCTGATGCATGTGTGAAAAGTTGTGGCATGCGTAGACGCCCGTCTTGGGGCTCCGTTGTGTGGCCCCTCTCCACAGACGACAGTGCCGCTGTCACTTGGAGGGGGGAATCATGCGCGTCGGGTAGAACCGGAGGGAATCTAGTGGCTGGTTAGGTCCAGACCGTGTTCAGGGATGTTGCTATGGGCTGACCTATCGCAACCAGGTGGAAGAGTCCACTGGTCAAAGCCCGTCCGGCGAAAGTCAAAGGGCTAGATCCGGTAGTCGTCTGTGTCAGGGTTAGACGGGACGTGGTACCTGGGGGGGGGTAGCAATGCCGCCAGATGTTGCGGTGGGCCCTCCTATGCTTGTGGAAGCGTGGTGGCAGGCGCAGGCACCCCGCACGCAGCTCCGGGGTGTGCCCCCCTCACGGGCGTCGCTGCCGCCGTGTCCCGGAGGGGGGAAACGGCCACGTCGGGCTGACACGAAGGGAATCTTGGGGTGGGTTGGGCCGGGACGGTGTTTGGGGGTGTAGCTATGGGCTGGGCTATGACAACTAGGTGAAAATGTCCACCGGTCAAACCCCGTCCGGCGAAAGTCAAAGGGCTAGATCCGGCGGTCGTCTGTGTCAGGGTTAGATGGGACGGGGTACCTGGGGGGTAGCAATGCTGCCAGGTGTTGCGGTGGGCCCTCCAACGCTAGTGGAAGCGTGGTGGCAGGCGCAGGCACCCGGCACGTGGCTCCGGGGTGTGCCCCCCCCCCTCACGGGCGTCGCTGCCGCCGTCGCATGAAGGGGGGAAACGGCCACCACAGCTGTAACATCCCCAGCCTCTCACCATAGTGATCACCCTCTGATCATGCCAAGTCATCATCATTACTCCATAAGAAAAATAATTCAACTCCAAATTCAAATTCCAAACTCAAGTCAGAATTAATATCTCTTCAAATGGCAAACCTAAAATGTTCTGTAAATAGCAACCAACTTAGAGGCAATGATAAAATTGTAACCAACTTTATTGAGATTGGATAAGTGTCTCTAACAGCCTCAAACAGTGACTGAAAACAACATTTGACAACCTTTTAATTAATACAAAATAAATATGAAATGATATTTACCCCAAACTAGTTTTGGTGGTAGGATATATTGTGCTGTGATTTGTGGGCCAGCTCTCATATTTTACAAAACTCATTTGGTGCACAAACAATTAGCCAAAACAGAAAAGAAAAGGAACGGAAAAAGAAAAAAAATGAAAGAGGCCTAAAGAACTACTGTGCACTTAAGCCTACTGCTACAGTCCCCGGCCCAGCCCGCCTAGCGATCGTCTCCCTCCTCGTGCACGCGTCGGCGCGCGCGCGCATCCGACCGGCGTTCGTCGCCGTGTCGCCGATCCCACGGTTCCCCGGCGCCCTTAAGAACTCGCCCGCGAGCCTCGCTCTCTCCCTTGAACCCTAGTGCGCCCACAATCCCCCTATCGTCCCCTTCCTCGACTCTGTTCGAGATGCCCGAGCTCCCCGCCGCCATCGGTCGCCGTAGCCGTGGTCACCGGCCGCCGTACGTCGAGCCGCCCTGTCCCCGAGCCTCCTCTCCGTCGCCTACATCGGCCCCGTGCTTCAGGTCGAGCCGGAGGCCACCGCATTTACGGGATCGGTCTCGCCTTCTCCCTTGGCCACCAGAGCTAAGCCGCCTCGAATCCGCCGTCCCCTGCGCTACTAAACTAACACCGGCCACCGTGAGCCGCTGCGGTGAGCTCCGCTGCTCCTCCCTCCTCTTTCTCCTCGATCCGCGGCTCCTAGCTGTCTACTTCACCGAGGCCGAACTCGCCGCCATGCGAGCATGTCGCCGGCACGTCTCCGGTGACCTTTTGGTCACACGCTGCTGCTCATCGGCCTCGCCGTTTCGAGTAGATCCCGCCTAGCCGTTTGAAACGCTCGAAGACGAGCCATAGTGGAGTGCCCGTTCGAGCCCGAACTCCGGCCTCCACCGTCGAGCTCGCCGTCAACGCTGTGGTCCATCTCCGGCCAAGCCATCGCCCGGGATCGACGCGGCGTTGAACGCCCGATCGATTGGAACCAACCGCACCCCTTCCCGTGCCCTGTAGACGAAACCCGACCACCGCCCGAGTCGCGCCGGCGTGATTCCGGCGAGTCGCCGACCACCGCTGACCTGGCCCGACAGGTGGGACCCCCTGTGCCACTGACGGGTGGGCCCCGTTGACACGTTGACCGGTCAGTGCTGCTGACTGGGATGCCCTGTCTCATTGACACGCGGGTCCCAGCGAATAATTAACACTAATTTAAAGTTTAAGCTAATCAAATAGTTAGGTTAGTCACTAACTAGTGGGGCCCACGTGCTAGTTAATCATTTTAGTTAAAATTAACCCTGTTTAATTAACCGAGTCACTGACATGTGGGACCCACATGTCAGGTTTGACTCTGGTCAGCCGCAGTTGATTTGCTGACATCATCCTTGCGTGATGCTGGCATCATAAATGATTTCTGCTGATTTACAATAATTCCAGAAAATCATTTAATCTTTGAAAATTCGTAACTTTTAAACCGTAGCTCGGATTGAAAAACTTAAAGCATGAAAGTTGCTCAGAACGATGAAACGAGTCTAATCGTGCCTTCTGTTTCCATGTCGGAACCTCCTACGTAGGAGAACTCGCAACTCGAAGCCCGATTCCGGTAGATGAATAGTGCACACATACCGGTTAACAAATCCCAAGTTAATTCTAAAATAACTAAAATGACTTAGATGCATCTTTAGGCAACCATGCACTACATCGTAGCATAGCATGCACTGTGTTGCATTTGTTGCATTATGTTTACCTATTTCTTCCACCTCTTCTCTCTCGGTAGACCCGGACGTTGACGTAGCTCCCGAGGCAGATGCAGCTCCGGAGTACGACTACGTCCCCGACGACACCACTGAAGACCTTGCCCTTGCTGCAGAGCAAACAGGCAAGCACCCCCATTTTGAACATCCTATATCGCCTATTCTCTTCTCTCTTATGCTTGCATTAGAATTGCTGCTGCTACTGTTATCCTATATCTGCTGCATAGCCTGTTTATTGTAACCTGCTTTGTTACCTTCCTGCTTATCCTAAACTGCTTAGTATAGGCTGGGTAGAGACCCGACAGAGACCCCCACTATATCCCGCCTGCCCCGCTGGATTATCAGAAGACCCGATCAACGGGATTGAAGACCAGGCCCCGGCACCGCACATCACTTACCCTTAGTTGCCGGAACTACTGGGTTACTATCGAGTGCTGAGGGTGATACCTCGTCAGCACTTCTGATGATAACCTTGTAGGTTAGTTAGTCGGTCGTCGTAAGCGAGGGTGATTCCTCCTACACCACCCCCGATAACGACGTTGTCGTGCAACTTCTCAAGTGTGAACCTCGAAGGTGATTCCTCCTTTGTTCACCTTGACGGTAACATCAGAGGGAGTTCTATCAAGGGTGATTCCTCAGGGTTCCCCTTGATGTTGGACACACGGTTACTATTGACACTGAGACTTACACTGTACCATGTTACTAAAGACGGGTCGGCCCTGAGGGGTACCCGCGCGAGCATATTGCGAAGTGATGTGGAGACGGGCTGACCTGGAGGGTGCCCGCGAGATAAATACGAGGCGTGGCCGGGCATTTCCTAACCCTTGACGCAAGTCCTCGAGACGGGGCGACGGGGTCACATCGGTCATGAGTTTCTGCTCATTTCCGCGCGCTCCTAAACCACTAAACGGTTTGGATATTTGATCCGAGGGGCCTCTGGCCTTATAGCACTAACCATCACGTGGGCATAGTATGGGCGTTCTGCGTCGTATACATCAGCCGAAGCTCTATTGACGTCAGTGAGGAGCGGCCCACTTTGGATTGGACTGGTTAAGCCCGTGCTTGTATTAAGGGGGTTAGGTCTGCTTCCGGAGGGTCCTCGCAACGTGCAGGGTTCCCAGGGCGAAGGCCCAAGACCCCTGGGGGCATAGGTTAGTCCGGCGTGCTGACCTCTCTTTAGAGCCTAGGTCGGGTTGCGACGTGTTGCTTAGCCGAGGCCGGGCATGACCCAGTAAAGTGTGTCCGGCCGGAGTTAAGCGAGCGTGGTGGGTAAGTTGGTGCACCCCTGCGGGGAAGAAAACATCTATCGATAGCCTGTCCTACGGTAACGGACACTCGGAGTTGTATCCTGATCGGTACAACTAGAACTTGAGATGATAACTGGATGGTACGGCTCTGGGATTACTTTCTCGCAGGGAGTCGAGGAAGAATCTCTGGCCGAGGTTGTTGACACTACTACTACTTTACATTATGCTAATATGCACTCTTCTAATGCTGCAAGACTGCTAAAGATGTTGAAGATGCTAGTCTTCGATAGGACTAGGCTTTCCCCCTCTATTCTGGCATTTCTACAGCCAAGTCCACATATACAGCCTCCTTTTGACAATGTTGCATATGTAGTGTAGATCCTTGCTTGCTGAGTACTTCGGATGAGTACTCACGCTTGCTTTGCTTTCTTTTTCCCCATATCCATTTGATGCCACCAGACGACGGAGCCCCTGAGTTAGTTGCCCCCACCGACGGCTACTGCTACTACCCGCCTGGCGAGTACTACTACTACAAGGAGCCGACTGACGACCAGGAGCAGGATTGGAGGGTCCTAGGCAGGAGGCCTACGCCTTTCGATCATAGTATTTTATTTTGCCCCGCCTCTGTGAAGGCTTATCTTTGTTCTGTAATATATCTGTACTTAGATATCTGATGCTTCCGCTGACGCTTGTATGCCATCGAGCTATGTATTCGAGCCCTCGAGGCCCTGGCTTGTAATATAAAGCTTGTATGACTTTATTTATGTTTTAGAGTTGTGTTGTGATATCTTCAAGTGAGTCCTTAGGCTTGATCATGTGCATTTGTGTGTATGGTTAGTGCACGATTAAGCCGGGGTCGTCATAGGTTGGTATCAGAGCCGACTGCCTCTAGGAACCCCCTTTCCAACTTTTGGCCGAAGTTGAGTCTAGTTGTCAAAAACTCTTTTACTAACATGGCTGTGTGGCTTACGGGCCCACGTCGCCAACTGAGTGGTATTCGGATCTTTTATTCCTCGTCTATACTCTGGGACTCTGATCTCTCTTCTATTCGGGTTAAAAAATTTACTAACACCGACATTAGGATCTCGTAACCACTTCCTCCCGGAGAGCCCCTTCACCACAGATGGTCGCCTGCTTCATCAGAAGACTCCGAAGATACTCCTCGATGTTTCCCGAGACCCTATGCCCACTACCTTGCAGTTACTGACCACCGATAAACTCCGACGAATAACTACTTACACTTATCGCACATATATTCATTTCAGTTACTCTTTGGTTCCATCCGACATATCGAAATACTATCCGACATTCCGAGAATTCTCTGAACCTACTGCCTTGCAGTTCCTTTTCGCCTGAACATACTTATGAATAATTCCTCACATTTTCGGGGATCCATTCGTCCCCAGTTGTTCTTGTGTTTCACGAAATACTTCGTATTGCTATCTGATCATCCGAAAATCCTTTGCAGCCTATTGCTCTCGAAATTCTTGCCTGCTTGCCTTATGGTTAATTCCATATGTCTAGTAATCCCCGTCAACATCCTTTGCCAATTACCATTTTGGATCCCCTGAATCAATATGCTGCGAATGTTCACCATCTTCAGTCGATTCCTAGAATTCGTCCTTCCGCCTCAGTCACCATTTCGGACATGAGCTGGTTCTCAGCCAATCCAGCATTGGTTGATTGTCCAACTAAGCCTGTTCAATTTACTTGTCCTTTTGCCCAGGTGATCTACCTGCCACTACTCACTATGGAGGTCATGATCCCTCTGGATATTATACTTTAGTTATTCAAGTATTTCCTTAATCAGGTGTGCTTGCCTCCCGTTCTTCCTTAGGGAACTCTTAGATGGAACCAGTTGATAACACCTTACCCCGTTAGTTCTCACGGATCACTTGATTCCTTTTGTGGACAATTATCCAGCTGATTTTTCTCTATTCTAAGAACCTTATCGGTTCCTTCCCCGTTGACATTGCCTTTGGCACTGAAGCTTCCTCTACCTCTTGCCGTCTGTATATCCACCCTGCTTGCATGGCATGGAAAGGCAGTGCATTCCTTCTCCATGTTGATTTGGGACTGACTACTGACCAGGACATGTCCCATAAACATGGTTGGAGATCTCTGCAAGACGGAACACTAAAGTTGTCCATCTAGTTCTATTCAAGCTACTCATCTTTTGATCAGAGCTTTTGCTTCTGATCCTTCATTTCTGAACCATAACTCCTTTGAACTTAAACGTCAGAATATTCCGATGCTTCTATAATCTGATGCAGTTACATTCTTCCTTCTTCCGGTTGAGTGCCGCTACTCACCTCAGATCCTTTGTCGTCTACCTGATCTTTTGTTAGATTAATATCCGGCAGTATCCTTCATATTCAAACATCCAATGAGTTCTTCCCTGATACAAATACCTTCGGTAAATAGTATCATCTGCTTTGACTTCTATACTTTGCTTTTGAACTCGTATTCCTTGCTTTGGTTGATGGTTGTATGGATTCGTAAAATTGTCCCGAAGGGTTGTGTCTATGCCTTCGCTATCTGCGAGAACCCAAAAACTTCTACGGGTCACTCACTACTGGTGTTACGCCAGATAAATTTTCAACATTTCAACTTTATTGAAAGCGAGAAGTGAATGAAAGGTTATGTATTGGATAAGTGGGAGTCGACCTTGAACCTTTGCGTTCATGCCCATGGACCCGATGCAGAACTTATCATGGAAGCTGCTCGTAAAAAAAATTATTTCCTTGGTACAAGTTCATCTTGTATCTATGAATTGATCCTTTGCAATCGTGGTTCCGACCATGATTGTTCTTCTTTGATACCATTTCGCGGACAATCTAAAGCACTTGTCTTCTGCGAATCGATATACCTGTCCAACCTCTATACTGAACTACCTCGAGCATCACCCCCCCCTACTATCTCGAGGATAACATCCTATTGTACTACGTCCTATCAATTTTCCCGATGGAGTGATACCTTTCCCTGACATAGTCACTCCATGGGTTTTGGGTTGTCGTCAATCGAGACCACCGAACAATGAATCGATTCCGCTCTGTGACTCAGTACTGCTAGTAACTTGTTGCTGGGGAGTTGATACTACATCACGTCATTACTAGACTGATCGGCTATATCAATATCGTGCTAAATTTTAACTGTGCTACCTGGTCCTTATGCCCGGAGCAACTCCCAACGATGAGCTAAGCTTACGTCGATCTTCTTCATCTTATCATTTCACCTCGAACAAAAATCTTGATTTCAAGCTTGTGTTGTATTCGTGGTTCCGTTAACCTTGAACCTCATTCCATCTGCTTGGATCATCTTACCGATCGATTCCATTTTTCTTGTGATCCCTGACAGATGTGTCGAGAACATCACCTACATTTTGACTTCTTCTGAATTGTCCTTTGAATGCATGGTGAGAAATACCATCCTTGTTCATCGATGATTTATTAACATCAACAACATCCTTGACTTTTTGCCAACACAAACCTGGTTGTGTTTGATTAATCTTTACGTTCCGAGATAATCTTGGAAGTGTTTCTTTGTACCTCTTGTGATCTTCAGATCCAACTCTTACCCGAAACACCATGTTATTGCTACTTCGAAGCATGACCATCGCACTCCGAATATCAACAAGAACATTGGAAGCGCAATGCTAAATGTTTCTTGATTTATTATCCAAACACCGTTGTATGGGTACTATCATGATTCATTCCTCGCCCCTTTATCTAAATGCTTTTAAACTTACTGTTCCATCATGTATATCATGCTCCGCTTTTCCTTAGACAGGATATACTCCCAATTGTTGTGTGTAAACACATTTTCCTTTCCATTGTTTTGTTTAACCTTTCCTGTAATCTAATTTGTCTAGGCAGAGATAAATTCTCTGCTTATGAAAACATCTCGGTCTACAACTCTGTCAGTGAGACCCTGTTACTATCGTCGAAGACATTCCGGTAACCCCCGATGGACGAGAACTTTGCCTATTGGTCTGCCTCGTTTTAACGAGCGGGAGAATGGTTCTCTTTGTCCCTCGCCCTTGGTACCGACGATGTTAACGGCATAGCTGATAAGCTACCTTCTTACATACCTTGTTGGTGTGACCGGTAAAATCTCACCGTTCTTCCTACTTTTGATCGACACCCCTCCACAGTTCCACAGGATCGGAACCTAACTCTTCCATACAACTTTGATTCCGAAGTTTCCTATGCTAATGACTTTATGTGTTATCACGAGCCACCCCTTGAGAGATGATCTACTCCCGGTAGTCTAAACCATTGTTCACACTTCGTTCAGGTATCGATCGAATGTCCATTCGCTTGATACTTCTTATCGTACCTTCATACTTTGCTCTCGATGTTTTCCTAAGTTTCAACTCAAGAGATACTTCTGCCACATTCCCCGAATTGTTCCCCAGACACTCGATCCTACAAGGGTCAGTTCCCCCATAGATACCCTTTACTTCCCCACTTAAATCTCGGGACGAGATTTCTTGTAGTGGAGGAGATTTGTAACATCCCCAGCCTCTCACCACAGTGATCACCCTCTGATCATGCCAAGTCATCATCATTATTCCATAAGAAAAATAATTCAACTCCAAATTCAAATTCCAAACTCAAGTCAGAATTAATATTTCTTCAAATGGCAGAACTAAAATGTTCTATAAATAGCAACTAACTTAGAGGCAATGATAAAATTTTAACCAACTTTATTGAGATTGGATAAGTGGCTCTAACAGCCTCAAACAGTGACTGAAAACAATATTTGACAACATTTTAATTAATACAAAATAAATATGAAATGATATTTACCCCAAACTAGTTTTGGTGGTAGGATATATTGTGCTGTGATTTGTGGGCCTGCTCTCATATTTTACAAAACTCATTTGCTGCCCAAACAATTAGCCAAAACAGAAAAGAAAAGGAACGGAAAAAGAAAAAAAATGAAAGAGGCCTAAAGAACTACTGTGCACTTAAGCCTACTGCTACAGTCCCCAGCCCAGCCCGCCTAGCGCCCGTCTCCCTCCTCGCACACGCGTCGGCGCGCGCGCGCATCCGTTCGGCGTTCGTCGCCGTGTCGCCGATCCCATGGTTCCCCGGCGCCCTTAAGAACTCGCCCGCGCGCCTCGCTCTCTCCCCCGAACCCTAGCGCGCCCACAATCCCCCTCTCGTCCCCTTCCTCGCCTCTGTTCGAGATGCCCGAGCGCCCCGCCGCCATCGGTCACCGTAGCCGTGGTCACCGGCCGCCGTACGTCGAGCCGCCCTGTCCCCGAGCCTTCTCTCCGTCGCCTACATCGGCCCCGTGCTTCAGGTCGAGCCGGAGGCCACCGCATTTACGGAATCGATCTCGCCTTCGCCCTCGGCCACCGGAGCTCCGCCGCCTCGAATCCGCCGTCCCCTGCGCTACTAAACTATCACTGGCCTCTGTGAGCCGCTGCGGTGAGCTCCGCTGCTCCTCCCTCCTCTTTCTCCTCAATCCGCGGCTGCTAGCTGTCTACTTCACCGAGGCCGAACTCGCCGCCGCGTGAGCATGTCGTCGGCACGTCTCCGGTGACCTTTTGGTCGCACGCTGCTGCTCATCGGCCTCGCCTTTCTGCGTAGATCCCGCCTAGCCGTTTGAAACGCTCGAAGACGAGCTGTAGTGGAGTGCCCATTCGAGCCCGAACTCCGGCCTCCGCCGTCAAGCTCGCCGTCGACGCTGTGGTCCATCTCCGGCCACGCCACCGCCCGGGATCGACGCGGCGTTAAACGCCCGATCGATTGGAACCAACCTCACCCCTTCCCGTGCCCTGTAGACGAAACCCGACCGCCGCCCGAGTCGCGCTGCCGCAAAACGCACTCGCCGGCGTGATTTCGGCGAGTCGCCGGCCACCGCTGACCTGGCCCGACAGGTGGGACCCCCTGTTCCACTGATGGGTGGGCCCCGTGGACACGTTGACCGGTCAGTGCTGCTGACTGGGATGCCCTGTGTCACTGACACGCGGGTCCCAGCGAATAATTAACACTAATTTAAAGTTTAAGTTAATCTAATAGTTAGGTTAGTCACTGACTAGTGGGGCCCATGTGCTAGTTAATCATTTTAGTTAAAATTAACCCTGTTTAATTAACCAAGTCACTGACATGTGGGACCCACATGTCAGGTTTGACTCTGGTCAGCCGCAGTTGATTTGCTGACGTCATCCTTGTGTCATGCTGGCGTCATAAATGATTTCTGCTGATTTACAATAATTCTAGAAAATCATTTAATCTTTGAAAATTAATAACTTTTAAACTGTAGCTCGGATTGAAAAACTTAAAACATGAAAGTTGCTCAGAATGACGAGACGAGTCTGGTCGTGCCGTCTGTTTCCATGTCGGAACCTCCTACGTAGGAGAACTCACAACTCGGAGCCCGATTCCGGTAGATGAATAGTGCACACATACCGGTTAATAAATCCCAAGTTAATTCTAAAATAACTAAAATGACTTAGATGCATCTTTAGGCAACCCTGCACTGCATCGTAGCATAGCATGCACTGTGTTGCATTTGTTGCATTATGTTTACCTATTTCTTCCTCCTCTTCTCTCTCGGTAGACCCCGATGTTGACGTAGCATCCGAGGCAGACGCAGCTTCGGAGTACGACTACGTCCCCGACGACACCACTGAAGACCTTGTCCTTGCTGCAGAGCAAACAGGCAAGCACCCCCATTTTGAACATGCCTATATCGCCTATTCTCTTCTCTCTTATGCTTGCATTAGAATTGCTGCTGCTACTGTTATCCTATATCTGCAGCATAACCTGTTTATTGTAACCTGCTTTGTTACCTTCCTGCTTATCCTAAACTGCTTAGTATAGGCTGGGTAGAGACCCGACAGAGACCCCCACTATATCCCGACTGCCCCGCTAGATTATCAGAAGACCCGATCAACGGGATTGAAGACCAGGCCCCGGCACCGCACATCACTTCCCCTTAGTTGCCGACACTACTGGGTTACTATCAAGTGCCGAGGGTGATACCTCGTCAGCACTTCTGATGATAACCTTGTAGGTTAGTTAGTCGGTCGTCGTAAGCGAGGGTGATTCCTCCTACACCACCCCCGATAACGACGTCGTTGTGCAACTTCTCAAGTGTGAACCTCGAAGGTGATTCCTCCTTCGTTCACCTTGACGGTAACATCAGAGGGAGTTCTATCGAGGGTAATACCTCAGGGTTCCCCTTGATGTTGGACACACGGTTACTATTGACACTGAGACTTACACTGTACCATGTTACTAAAGACGGGTCGGCCCTGAGGGGTACCCGCGCGAGCATATTGCGAAGTGATGTGGTGACGGGTTGACCTGGAGGGTGCCCGCGAGATAAATACGAGGCGTGCCGGGCATTTCCTAGCCCTTGCCGCAAGTCCTCGAGATGGGGCGACGGGGTCACATCGATCGTGAGTCTCTGCTCGTTTCCCCGCGCTCCTAACCCACTAAACGGTTTGGATATTTGATCCGAGGTGCCTCTGGCCTGATAGCACTAACCATCACGTGGGCATAGTATGGGCGTTCTGCGTCGTATACATCAGCCGAAGCTCTATTGACGTCAGCGAGGAGCGGCCTGCTTTGGATTGGACTGGTTAAGCCCGCGCTTGTATTAAGGGGGTTAGGTCTGCTTCCGGAGCGTCCTCGCAACGTGCAGGGTTCCCAGGGCGAAGGATCAAGACCCCTGGGGGCATAGGTTAGTCCGGCGTGCTGACCTCTCTTTAGAGCCTAGGTCGGGTTGCGGCGTGTCGCTTAGCTGAGGCCGGGCATGACCCAGTAAAGTGTGTCCGGCCGGAGTTAAGCGAGCATGGTGGGTAAGTTGGTGCACCCCTGCAGGGAAGAAAACATCTATCGATAGCCTGTCCTATGGTAACGGACACTCGGAGTTGTATCCCGATCGGTACAACTAGAACTTGAGATGTTAACTGGATAGTACGGCTCTGGGATTACTTTCTCGCAGGGAGTCGAGGAAGAATCTCTGGCTGAGGTTGTTGACACTACTACTACTTTACATTATGCTAATATGCACTCTTCTAATGGTGCAAGACTGCTGAAGATGTTGAAGATGCCAGTCTTCGATAGGACTAGGCTTTCCCCCTCTATTCTTGCATTTCTGTAGCCCAGTCCACATATACAGCCTCCTTTTGAAAATGTTGCATATGTAGTGTAGATCCTTGCTTGCTGAGTACTTCGGATGAGTACTCACGTTTGCTTTGCTTTCTTTTTCCCCATATCCATTTGATGGCACCAGACGATGGAGCCCCTGAGTTAGTTGCCCCCGCCGATGGCTACTGCTACTACCCGCTCGACGAGTACTACTACTACTACGAGGAGCCGACTGACGACCAGGAGTAGGATTGGAGGGTCCTAGGCAGGAGGCTTACGCCTTTCGATCGTAGTATTTTATTTTGTCCCGCCTCTGTGAAGGCTTATCTCTGTTCTGTAATATATCTGTACTTAGATATCTGATACTTCCGCTGACGCTTGTATGCCATCGAGCTATGTATTCGAGCCCTCGCTGCCCTGGCTTGTAATATAAAGCTTGTATGACTTTATTTATATTTTAGAGTTGTGTTGTGATATCTTCAAGTGAGTCCTTAGGCTTGATCGTGTGCATTTGCGTGTATGGTTAGTGCACGATTAAGCCGAGGTCGTCACAACAGCTTACACACGACAAACTAAAAAATAGTAATAATTGAATTTATAAAAAACACCGGCATCCATCATGGAAAACGGACTATCACGGTGAAACCTTCAGTGCCCGGGCACCGGGCCAGCTACTGAAAGTTTCACCGTAATTGTCCGTTTTCTTAACAGAAGTCTAATGAATACCGGAGCTCACGTCGTATGGATTAGCCAACTATTTAAACAGGTCATGTTGCTTGTCTTTGGGCGAGGCGGGACTATTTTTTGCAGTTTGCTGAGAGTCACACATATGCCGTAATATAAAAATATTAAAAAAATGCAGAGTATCTATGCCGACGGCTAAGCCGTCGGCATCGATTGAAACATGGTATGTCCATCTATGCCGACAGCTAAGCCGTTGGCATAGGGACACCTTATCCACAGCCGCCCCACCCCCTCCACTCATTCTTCCTCCCCGAACGACCCCGCACCATCTCCCCACCCCCCCTCCCGCGCCCGCACGCCGACCTGCACCGCGCCGCCGCCGTTTCCGCCTGGATCCGCCCGCGCCGCCGACGTCTCCGCCCGGATCCGCCCGCGCCACCGCTCTATTCGCCCGCCCCGGCCTCCCTCGACGCATCCCTGCTCGCCGCCGGCCCTCCCTCCCCCGACCTCCGTCCCCGCCCTGGCCACACCGCCGCCCCGCCTCGGCCACCCTGTCCCCGACCCGACCGCCCTCGCCTCTGCCCCGCGCGCCGCCAGCCCTTCCCCGCGCCAGGCGACAGCCGTGGCGGCCCTCCACCGCCTGCTCCGGCCCTCGCCCGTGCCTGCCCATCCCCCCCCCCCGAGCCGGCCCTCCCCCACGGTGAGCTCCCTCCCTCCCTCTCTGTAGATTTTTTTGTTAATTTTGTTGTTGTTCATAGTTATGTAAGTAGATGGATGGATGCATAGTTAGATGATAGTTAGATGATAGATGATTTGATGATAGTTAGAAATGTGAGAAATGCAAGAAATGCAAAAAAAATAATAACAAGAATACAATAAATGCAAATGTATGATGATTGTTACATGATATATGATGATGTTGATGATGATAGATGATGATGTTGATGATAGATGATGAGGATATTTTTATGCATTGATAATTTTTAGATGATGATGACGATAGATGATGATTTTTTGTGTGGAAGAGATGATATATGATGATGATGATTTTTTTATGCTTCGATGATTGTTAGATGATGATAGATGATGATGATGATGATGATGAATATATTGTGATGTTCTTAATTATTGTCACGGTGCAGGTTCTGTGGTTTTCCATCTCCGTGGAGTGATCGTCATAGGAGCTGTTGGTCCCCGGTCGTCCCTCCGCTATTGTACTACTTCCTCTACAGCCGAGGGTGAGCTACGAATCATGTCACTAGATTTCGTTCTCAAGTCAGGTCACGTAACCTAGGCGTCTCCCGTCCGAAAGGGTTGCATCGATAAATATGCATTCAATTGCATATTTATCACCGCAACTCTTTCGGATTGTCCAGCGTTTTCCACGGACAGCCCGAGGATGTGTAGATTGGGTACGTTCTCCATGTTCTACCCCGTTCCGAGACAAGATTTCATCGGCGCCTTCCCATTGTTCACCGGAGCACATTCTCTCGGCTATTTGCTGAGACGTGTATCTGGAGAACAGTGGGGAGGTGCTGCCGAAATTTTGTCTCGGAACGGGGTAGAATGGAGAACGTGCTCAATCTACACATCCTCGGGTGGGATTGACCAAGGAAGAAGCCCAGAGGATGGGCATTACCTTGGAGAGGCACGAGTACTTGGCGGTAAGTATAAAAGATTTTTCATTCTGATGTTTGTGGTACATTTCATCGTTTTGTGTTGACATGCCATTATGCTTTCATTATGTAGGTGTGTCCAAATTGGTGTTATGGAAAATACGAGTCCTGGGCGACATTGGTGGATCTGTGGTGTGATAAGGATGGAGCCTGGGCGGCTACGAGAATAAAAAATAAGGCTAACTGAGGGAAGGAGGGAGTACATGCTCAGGGAAACCGGAACCACTTTCTCCACAAGACATTAAACAATCTTCTTATTCTATTTACCGTCACTTTCTTATGTATGACTAACCTCTGTTTGGCGGTGCAGGAGGAGAAACTGAAGCGGCCGCTCTCACACATGGAGGCGTGGGAGATCGCCCATACGCGGAAGAATCCCAAGCCTGGCGAGGCCAAGTACTACGGCAAGACCGCGCAGAAGAAGAAGGCCTACTCCGAGGGGTATCAGAGGTTACATCCTGGCACAGCTGACCCCATTAGCGCGGATCTGGATGAGAGGGTGTTGGTGGGCATGGGGCCCAAGAATCATGGTCGGGAGGCGGTTCTGGATGCTGTGATCACTCCTTCTATCTCGTACACACAGCTCCGAGCTGCCGACCCAAGCCTGAGCCAGCGCACGAGCACGCCCATGACCATTGCGCAGTCACACTCCCTCTTTGCTGAGCAGCAATCTGTAAGTATTTTCCCTCTTATCTTCATTGCTCACTTTATTTTTCGCATTGAGATATTTTATGAGTTCCATCATGTCATACCGTAGGCCTACATGGAGTACACATGCCAGGAGACCATGGCGTGGCACGCGAGCCTTTTAGCATTTCATGAGCACAACTCTCGCATGATGGCGGTTAGTTTGGCCCCTTTCATTTCACTTCTATATTTGCACTTGCATTTCTTCTGACATTCTTGTTTGCTTGGTCAATGAACATGCAGCACGTTGTTGAGTGCATGGCGGCCGGCAGGGTTCCTCAATTGCAACCAGCACCATCTCCTCCACCACAACCAATGATGCTTACCTTTGAGGAGTTTCTGGCACAGCACCCTGGCCCCTACCCGGTTAGTACATCCCCAAACTATTCACCCAAAGCATACCGTTTATTCAACACAATCATATATCCCCTTTATATGTCTTTTCAACATCCAGGGAACCGGTGGATCTACCGTTGGTGGTGGTGGTGGTGCTGGTGTTGGCACCACTCCCAAGTCACGGAGCCCGATCACTCCGATCCACGGAGGCGGAGGCGGTCATGGCGGCAGTGCTGCTGCTAGCAGTGACGACCTGGGATTCGGCGGACTTGGTGGTGATGACCTTGGCGGTGCTCGATGTCTTGGCGCTTAAGCCTTTGGGTGACGGTGGTGGTGATGATACACTTGTGGTCTTTACATGACTTGTGTGCTTCTTTATATGCTATTGTTGTTTGTGATGATGCTTATGTTTTGCGATGATGCCTATATTGTTGTGACGGTGGCGGATGATACTTATATATGATGTATGTCTATTTGCATCATATATATATCTGCTGATTATTTGAATTGAACTGAACTGAAAACAAACAGAAAAAAGAAAGAAAAAAACGTCGGCATAGGGCTGGCTCGAGCTACCAGTGCGATACGCCGACGGCTAAGCCGTCGGCGCAGTTTTGAAACTATGCCGACGGCTAACTATGCCGACGGCCTAGCCGTCGGCATAGATATGCCACGTGGCGCACACTCGTTGGTCAGCATTTGACGGCGGCGCTGACAGCCACCGTTAGGAGGGGACGTTGCCGACGGCCGAGGCCGTCGGCATAGATGTACGGCCGCCGTCGGGATAGCATCTATGCCGACGGCCTTTCTATGCCGACGGCCTCCCGGGCTACGCCGAGGGATATGTTGCCGACGGGCCTATGCCGACGGGCCTGTCCCGACGGGAATCAGGGCTATGCCGACGGCCTGGGCCGTTGGCTTAGGGGTTAATTCTGGTTGTGCAGCTCGGAAGTTCTTCTAGATACCACTCCAGTTCCTCGATCAGTCGATAGCTGCAAGCTAGGTGCAACCGCGGTGCGTTATCCCAGGTAACCACTCTTGTTTGCAGATGCTGCACTATTAGTAGATGATAATGATATACGTGTGCGTAATAATATATGAATTCACTGGAAAGCAGGATGGGCGGATTTTGGCTGAACAATGAGGCCCATAAGCAGCTGAACTTATGGCTGAGCCGGATTTTGGTCTGTTCGAGCTTCGGGGCGCATCTCGTCCTCGCCCTGCTCGCCGAGTTCCGTCGGAGGGAAGACTCCAGCTGGCGGAGGAAGCTGGTGTGGTTGGCGTACCAGGTGACTGACATTGCCCCGAAAGCCGCCCTTGGCAAGCTGTATCTCGACGGCCCGTCGAGCGACCAGCTGCTGTTCGCGTTCTGGGTTCCGTTTCTCCTGCTGCACCTTGGTCTCGCCGACAACATCAGCGCCTATTCCTTCGAGGACAACAAGCTGTCGCTGCGCCAAGTTGCAGATATCGGCCTGCAACTCTTGGGAGCCGTGTACGGCGCATACAGGCAAAGATTCATCAGTGGCGACAGGGCTTTGTGCCCGGCGTTCGTCATCATGTTCCTCCTGGGTTTTTGTAAGTGTGTGGAAAGGCTAGCTGCTCTATGGCTAGCGGACTTCGCCCGGATCCGCAGCTCATACGAGCATACGAAGGCAAGGCGCTTCAGTCCTGGACAGATTGGAAGCGAGAAACTGGATGATGATTATGCCCTTCTTGATGCTCACGGCTTTCTTGGTATCAGCATGGGCGCCTTCGCTGATTATACAGTATCACTGGAGAAGCCCTATGTTAGGTAATCTTGTCAGAGTCCTATAGTGATTATAGGAGTACGTGTATAGGTTTTCTAATTATGATCAAGCTGCCGGTTGATTAGTTTAGGAAATCTAGGTTTAGTCGGTTTGTACTTTCCTAGTACTAAGTTGAGTCTGGTTAGGACTTGTGCCTAGCTATCGAGCTGTGTTGGTAGGAGTCTGTACTAGGATTAGGAGTGTATGGCTTAGTCCGGTTTGGACTCAAGATCAAGTACGAGTAGGATTGGGTGGTTTCAGGTCGTCTATCTATCTCGACGAGAGGATCAAGTTCAACTATGTGGGGGCGGTAAACCAGTGAAGGTGAATCTCTTCAATGAGGCCATGTCTCTACATGAGGCTGGAGCGGGCGGCGTAGTCCATCGGGTGGTGTGATCCACAAGGAGCCGGCATGTATCTTGCTAGGATGGATGGTGAAGTCCACCGGATGGTGTTTTCCACAGGTTACTAATAAGGCTGGATAGTCCAAGGCATATTTGAGGTGGTCCGTAAATTCGCCAAGTCAAGATTTGGGAGAGATTGTTGCGAGCAATCAAGACCGTCAATTTGACTTCTCGTGGTGCGAGCGGATGAGTCAACAAGGGTTAATCTACAACGGGTCAAGACCGGAGAAGCACGGAAGACAAAGTGTTAAGATTAGGGAGAGACCCTATTCCTATTCCTATCCAGAAAGATGAGACGAAGGGAGCTAGAGCTCTTCTCAGCAATCAGGGACTCTCGGCCGTTGGATCTTTTTTTTGATGTGTTTTAGACCGTTGGATCTCGCTCTAGGACGATCTGGGCCGCCGTATCGAAAACAAACACTATTGCAATGAGTAGTCTGCCATTTGGCGTGCCACCGCCTGTAAAATTAGATGACCACCGAGGGCATTTTAGGCATTTGGCGTACCCCTATAAAAAGGAAGCAGCAGCGAAAACCTAGCCGCTCGTGCCCCCTTCCCCCGTCCTCCTGCACCCCAGCCCCCAGTAACCCTAGACGCGCTCGATGCGGTGCTCCCTCGCCGCTGCTCCGTCAGCAACCTCTCGCCGGTCCTGTTCGAGCCCCTCCGCGCCGACCTCGGCCCCAACCCTCCTCCCTTTCTTCCAAGTCGGAGCTCGCCCGCAGGCTGCTTCTCGCCGCTAGGAGCCTGAGCACCGCGCCTCCAGTTTCTCCGCCGCCAGCGACCAGGACCCCCCTCGACCCGCCTCCTTCTCTCTCGCACTCTCTCTTTCTTCTTCTCCCCTGCTGCTCCTCACCTCTCTCTTCCCCTGCTCTTTCACAGGAATGCAGCCATGGATGCCTCGACTGGACAGAGCACAACGCGCCTCGTCCTTGCTCCCGCACCGCGGCGCCTTCTCCTCCAGAAACCGGCCGTGCCGGTGAGTCGTCGGGGAACTGCGCCCCTTTTCTTCCTTCTCCTCGCTGCCTTCTCTCTCACACACATCTCTCTCTCCCCGTGTGGACAACCGCCGTGTAGTTTAGGTCATAAGCTTAGTAAGAGATAAAATATAAGATGTGATTTTGAATCTGCAGTATTTAGGCCTGTAGGTCCTACTTATTTCGGATTATCCTGACTATATGCTTGAATAGAAAATCTACAGTGTCTCAGGCATGTAAATCTAGCTCTTTTAGGCTTATCCTAACCATAGATTTATCCTAATCATATGTTCAGATAAAATAGTTCAGGTTCATATCTACGCTCAGTTTGAAATTAAATATGGGATGTGCTTTTTGAGTCTGCAATAGTTTCAGCCTGTAGGCTTTACTTGTGCTTTTGAATATGTAGTATTTTCAGCTTGTTTTGGTTGTATGCTTGAACAGAATAAGTCAAGTTTGTATTTATGTGTGGTAACAAATAAATAAGAGAAGCATTTGTTATGTTTGAAGCAAACAATAGACTGTACAAGCTGGGGTGATTTTTGTCCTACCATACAAAATCAACGAGACAAACCGTTAGTTTTCACTCTCGCTTGTGCATTTCTTGTGACTTATCTTATAGTCGTCGTTGATATATGCTTTACTTTGAGAACAGATGGACTCTCTTATGTTGATCTTGAGAGAAATTTGTTTTGTAGTTTTTCTTATATATACTTTGATCTGCTGTGAGTCTTGTGGTCGCAATAAATATGTTTATTTTGGCTAAATTATGAGTTGTCCTGAATCCGATGTTGTCCGCACAACTAGGAGGGGGATGGAGATGAAATGGGGCCAAATGATCCCGTGGCAACAATAGCAAGATCAGTTTGAAACTAAATATGGGATTTCGTTGCAGGTTCTGAAGAGCCACTGTTTGTTCCGTTCGTCGAGGCTTCAACCGTCCTGCTGACTGCTACTGCATCGAGACATTGCAAGGTCTGTGAGCTGTTCTTTTTCCTTGTTATTTAGGTAGTTCTTGTGGGTATATGAAGTGCGTACTCCGGCCTCAGCTATTGAAGCAGGGCATGTGACATTTTTTCCGAAGAGCATCATGTGACATCTTGGGATACTCATAAAATCAATTGTTCCTCCAGAATTCCAGATAGATTTGTAGGCATATGCATCAATAAACTAACCATTATGATTTATTATGCAAGTTTAACCAGTAAATCCAAGAAGACTCACATAATAATCTCAGTCATCGCCTTCATATTCGTGCTGGCATTCCTTTTAGCACTCGCTGGTGTTTTCTTCTGGATAAGAGGGAAGAAGAAAGCAAGAAAAACAGGTAGCTTCCAGTAAACTTTTGACTGAACTAATGCATAACATTTGTGAATGTTAGTCTGATTTTGATGACTGTAGGATCGAGTAAATGGAGCGGCGGTTCACGCAGCACTCTCTGCCAATACGATGGAAGTAGTCACAACGATGACTTGGAACTGCCGATATTTGATCTGAGGATAATTGCAGCTGCGACTGATGTTTTCTCCATCGGTAACAAGCTTGGCGAGGGTGGCTTTGGACCAGCATATAAGGTTAGCACTTTAGTTGGCAGATCTATACAATATGCATGTGGATGAAAGTATGAAACAATGAGTAGCATCAAGAACACTTTAATTCAAATGGAAGAGCATGGTTCCAACTGTTGAAATATGACTATTAGGGCTTTTATCAAGGTTATCACAGGAAAGCATAATTATTTCTAATAAACAAACAACTATGGCAATTTGAAAACACTGAGCTCCATATGTACTCTTGTTATGAACGATTTTAATGATTAGGAAACCAATGTTTGATTAAATTATATCTTCAGTTTTTGTGCTCATGGAGTGCTTGATGAATTGCTTGCAGGAAGCAGGGTCTAATGATGTACAATTATGCAGCTGTTGGTCTAATTGTTCAAATGGGATCTTCATAGGGGCATGTTCTCAATTCCATTACCTTTCTAGATTGTTGTTTTTTGGTTGATGCAATACTCAGTTTGGTGGTTTCCTTTTGTTTTTGCTGCAGAGAGTGGATGTTTCAGAATGGTGTAGACAGGTTGAGCAGCAATAGATGTTTTTTAAGTCCTAGGTGAGCACTTAGGTTCTGTGAATTTTCCCTTCACAGTACTGCATTATTTTCATGCTTCAAGGAAATAGAAATAATATGGTTTCTCTCTCCCAGATTGTTACTACCTAGAATGGAATTGGAGAAGAGATACTTTTGATGTTTTCCTATTACCTCTCGTATCTGATAGATGACACAAAGTTATCGGTTTAGTTGGCAAAACAAAAATGTCCAGATCAATTGTGAGCATATGATGATTGGCATACTTAGGCCTGAATTTATATCTTGGTTGATCCTTTTGAGGATCCTCCTTAGCTTGCTGAATTTATTTCTGTCAATTCTTCGTTAGGAAAGCCACATGATGAGGTAATTTGAATCATGCCATTTGTGTATACTTAGTTAACAAAAGAGCTTTTCTCTCAATGCCATATGATGCCCTCCTGTCTGTTGATGTGAATATGTCATGTTCTTTTTCCTGTTGCAGATACACGTACCGATGGCAGAAGAGTGCCTAGAATACAGTTGGATCCCTTTAGATGAAAAAGTGGATCCTGATTAGCTTGAGGGTAAGATCCTCTCTAATGAAGCACATGCTAATGCATGATCCTCAGAGCGTACGTCTTGGTGCCATATCAAAACTATTGGCTTAATCATTTATATTTTTACTTACTCATGTGGAGTTCATGGTTGATGATGAAATACTTATTGTTTATTCAGGTTGGAGACATTCCAGATGCTGAGGAATGAGAGCAAACAACGAAGCGATGCCTTATTTGATTGTAAACTCAACCGAGTGACACATGTTAGTATAAGTTCGTAATTTTTCCGTAGTTTTCTGCTCCTTTAGATCTTTGTTTTTTTTTACCGTGTTGATGTTGTTGCATGGTGGGTAAATATTCCACTTCCATAGCTGCCATACCTAAGTGCAACTAAAGTACATATGTTTCCTTGGATGTTGAAACCTAATTCTTCTGCTTAAACTTGAATATAGGCAACTAAAGTACATATGCTTCTCTAAAATAATTCACCAAGTTTAATCTAATTTGTGGTGCTGAGGTAAATGTGCTTTTCTGGATATATTGTAGTGTCCAAATTTGGATCCTAAGTGTAATCATTAATTTCACAGCTGCCTGATGTACATGTCTCCCTGCCCCACCTAGCAATATCATGAACCAAGACAAGCATGCAATAAGACAGTTACAAAAAGGGCAACACCACACAAACATTAAGTTTCAGGACAGGTTAGAGATGGGATGCATGTCCACTTGTTAAACGAACACATAGGTTTAGATGACAGCAGGCAGTGTTCATGGTTGATAAAAATCCCCTACGGTGGTGTGCTTCTATATCAATCATGCACTCGTACAGGAAATCCTTCTTTGTCACATATGATGGCTTGAGGTTTGCTATTGCATGACACGATCCATGGTTCGAGTCTTACATTTACTTACATGAAGCAATGCGATGTTGATATTAACACATGAAATTATGAGTTTCTGTGTTATCTACTCAAGCAGTCAAGCATGCAATCAGAGCAGAATATCATTAAAAGGTCATTGACCCAACAGATTTAACTTAATCTGAACCTTCCCCTGTTTCTGTTATATATCCCTGTTTTTCCTGAACTTAACAACAAAACAACATCATATATTAGATCAGCACATAAGTGAACTGGAAATCATTTTATTTAGATTCTTGGTCCCTTAGTGTAAAATTATTCCTTATTGGTTGGGTATTTGGACACGCAGTATTTTGTTGATGAAGGATTTTTGTCTCCAAAGCTCCACACATTCTCTTCCATCTAAAACAACCGACACGGTCAAGTGGTGTAGTAGTTTTAGGATTTGTGTAATCTTTAGATCCACCTTGCCATCAATGAGGATTACTCTGGTGATTATTCCCAAGGATTACTCGACCAAATAACATTACTGAGGTATCACTGTGTGCATGTCTGGCTATTCATGTGCAATACTGCAGTGTGTGACCTCCTCTGTTCTGTGAAATGCCAGTACTTGCGTTGTGACCCTTGATGTAATGTCTATCAACTTCCAAAGTGTTGCGTAACTATGTATCTGTATCTTGAATATCGACATGTCGTAAACCTGTAACCCTTTGAAACAGGACCTGTTGTCTATTGGTATTACTGATATAAAAGAGAGATTTGGTTTGTGCTGATGCAGGAGGGCAGCAGCCTCGACGCGGCAATCAAGTCGCTCCTTAGCATGGATAAGTAGTGGCACCTGGCCGGCAGCAGGAAGTCCGCCGATCGTCGATATCTGCTTCACGGATGGTGCTTGGAAGAAGCTCAATGACCAGATCATCGTCCTCTCCAAGAGGAGGGACCGGCTCAAGTAGGTACAGCTCGCTCCTCCCTGTTTCTTCTTTGATTGTATCAAACTTGAGCCTGTAGCTACTATTCAGATATCTAACGTGTCGGATCTATTCTTTATGTAATAAGAATTGGCTATTCAGAGAAGCTAAATTGTTTTATGAAAGGAAGAAACTGGAATTTATGTAGTTGAAATATGTTAGCTGGCTATGTGTGAAGGAAGTAGGTCTCAAATATGTTATGTTTAGCTTGATGCCTTTATGCAATGGATGTTTGCCGCATCTGTAAGGGGTCGAAGACATGCCTTTCGCATACCCGACGTTGCTGGCCTGCTAACTGTTCCTCATTCCATGATTCGCCTTTTCTTCCTTCTTGAAGTACTTGGAAGGAACATTCTTGCCTAGTTCAGTTGCGTTAATATTCTTGAAGGACACATCAAAGATTTCTGGACGATGCAAATTGATATGGATTACACATAGTATTTACTTTCAGGAATCTGGATAGACTAAGATAGACTAAGGACGTTGGCCAGTTGTGATGGTTATCAAAGTAGTTATCTAATCCTACTTATATTAGCTCTTGCCAATCACATCGTATACGTATATTCTATAGTTCTCTATCGACGGCGGATGACGAGGTGTGTGTGGAGGATCCCGATGAGGAGGAGCTAGCGCTTAGGGAGGAGGACAAGATGGCCGCCTCCGGGGAGCAGCAGTAGGAGGAGGGGCACACGGCGGGGAGCAGCCGTAATTAGCTATTGCCATTTTTTTATGTTCCTTTGCCCCTTGTATAGTAGCGAGTACTGAGTAGTTTACTCAATCGAGCAGTTCGCTCAATCGAGGATCAAGTGTTAGGTTATCCTTGCATATGTTTTAGTTTCTAAAATACACATTGTTTGGTTTAAATAGAGATGCGTAGTAGAGATGTTCCAAGGGGAAAATGGCAATTACTAATTACTAACTAAACAAGCCATAGGATGTGCATCATGTAATGAAGGTAAAGCTCTATATTTCCCAGATTGAGGAAGAAGGGAACTTAAACTTAAGTTAGTTTTATGGCGTTCCATAGATCTTCTGCATCTCATATTTTCATGCTTAAGAAGGAATCATGAATTTCCCAAAGGTTCAAAAAGTTAAAATAAAAACGATAGAGATCATGGTTAGAAGTAAAGTAGTACTCCCTCCGTCCCGAAATAAGTGTTTCAACTTTGTACTAACTTTAGTACAAAGTTGTACTAAGCTTAAGACACTTATTTTGGGATGCAGGGAGTAGTATAGTAATGAATGTGATCAAGCAGTTTGCATCAACACATTTTTTGGCCTAATTATCAGTATTCTGTGGCATCTATTTTACCACTTGCTTTCTACCAAAAAAACAACAGATAAAGCTGGACAATAATTTGTTACAATAGTGGTCAAAGGAAGAGAAATACTTCTGCAAGTCATGCACGGATTTTTTTATGAGACAAAATTATTTTCTTCAGATGTATAATCCTATTTTTCTGAGATATATATTTCTTCTTGCTCATTCTTTTGGGCCTAGAGCAAGAATAATCAGAATATACTTGGAGTGTTTGTACTATCTCCGTACACTTTAGCTCAAAATAATAATGCGCTTCATGTTGCTTGCTCTGTTTTGATAATGTACGTACATCAATTGTGATATAGAATTGGTAGTAGATAAAACAATACTCCCTCCGATTCAAAAATAAGTGTCATGATTTTAGTTTCAATTTGAAGTAAACCTATGACACTTATTTGAATCAGAGGAAGTATTAGTTATCCAGTGAAAGATTTTAGATTCTTGCAGGGTCGCTACCTGCTGAAACATGTATCTGTGAATGGCTTATGAACAATGTATTTGTGAAATAATAGATAATTAAAAGCAACTAGAAGTCAACCCGTAGAGGTACTTGTATTGTAGTATACATGTGTACTTTCAGTTATGACATAATTTTAGTTCAGTCCAATCTTTTATGCCATGCAGATTTTGCTATTTTCAAACAAGGAATAACAGTCCTTATATTCTTCAAATTTATTACAGTCGAATTGTTTCTGAACAAGCATGGATACAAATACTAATGCAGTTTCACTCCTCCCAGGGCACCAGCAACAACCACATCGTGAAAGGATCAAGGAGCACTGTGTGACGCCCCCAGCTTAATCGTGCACTAATCATACACGCAAATGCACACGATCAAGTCTAAGGACTCACTTGAAGATATCACAACACAACTCTAAACACAAATTAAAATAATACAAGCTTTATGTTACAAGCCAGGGGCCTTGAGGGCTCGAATACATAAGCTCGCTTACAAGCGTCAGCGGAAGCATTAGATATCTGAGTACAGATATAAAAGAGAGACAGATAAGCCTTTAAGAAGGCGGGGCAAAACAAAAGCTACGATCGAAAAGGCACAGGCCTCCTGCCTGGGACCCTCTGAACCTACTCCTTGTCGTCAGCCAACTCGTAGTAGAAGACATCCTCGGGGTACTAGTAGTGATCGTCGACGGGGGCAGCTGGCTTCTGGGGCTCCGTCATCTGGTTTCATCAAACGGATATGGGGGAAAAGAGGAAGCAAAGCAACCGTGAGTACTCATCTGAAGTACTCAGCAAGCAAGGATCTACACTACATATGCAACATTATCAAAGGGAGGCTGTATATGTGGATTGGGCTGCAGAAATGTCAGAATAGAGAGAAGGCCTAGTCCTATCGAAGACTAGCATCTTCAGCATCTTGCAGCATTTAGAAGAGTACAGAATAGCATAGTATAAAGTAGTAATAGTCATCATCCTCACCCAGAGATCCTTCCTCGACTCCCTGCGAGAAAGCAATCCCAGAGCCATACTATCCATATCTCATCTCAAGTATCCAGTTCTAGTTGTATCGATCGGGATACAACTCCGAACGTCCGTTACCGAGGATCCGGCTATGCATAAATTAGTTCTTCCCTGCAGGGGCGCACCAACTTACCATTGAGGTTTGCCACTTGGACCCCGGGGATTGAACCACTAAAGGAGAGGGTAATTTTTCCAGGTATAACTCATGTGACTGAGCAAATTATTGGGACACAAAAGCATGCGATGCTCCAGAATCAAAGAGAACAGAAGCTGGCACTGAATTAACGAGAAGGGTACCCATCACAATCTTTGGGGACTCACGAGCTTCTTCAATCTTGACATGGGTGACTTGACCACTACTCATAGCAGGTGGTCCGGTACTACGACTTCCGGTATGATGGGTTCGACGGCTCTTCTTACGACCAACAGGAGGACGTGAAGCATTGTGCGGCTGAACTGGGCGACAGTTGATAGCAAGGTACCCTGGATGTCCACACTTGCGGCATAAACCAACATTATGGAGAGGAGCTACAGCATTGGACTGTCAACCCTGAGTTGTTAGCTGTCTCGGGGGCGGAGGCAGACGAGGTGCAACATAAGACGGCCTTGGCGTTGGAGCAGGTCGATGATGAACATTGTGTGGTATCCAGACTCGATGTTTCTGAACAGGCTGACCCGAGGATGAACCAACATCACGAGTACGCTTGAGCGACTCCTAGTACTTAGTCAGAGCAGTTTCAACTCGGAATGATTGGCTGACAAGCGTTGTGAAGTCTGTGTAATCATGGACTGGAAGTGCGAGGTTTATATTAGTACGCAGTCCTTCACGGAATTTCTCCTGCTTGCGTGCGTCAGTGCAGACGTCATCTGCAGCATAGCGGGATAATTCAAGGAATTTCCTCTGATATTCATCCACAGTCATTATTCCCTGGGTGAGTTTGCGAAACTCCTCTTTCTTCTGGTCCATCAGACCTTGAGAAATGTACCGTGCACGAAAGGCTGACTGAAATTCCTGCCAAGTGGTTACAGTTTCAGCAGGCAACATACCCTTGTGGCTTTCCCACCATTGAGCAGCTGAACCCCTCAGGTGATACGTCGCATAGGTGACGTAACTGTCAGGGATAACATTGACTGACTTCATCTGGAAGGCAATGTCACGGAGCCAATCATCAGCATCCTTTGTATTGGTGGAGTTGCGAAAAATGGACGGGTTGAGGCGCACAAATTCTGGCAGTGTTATTGGGGCAGGCTGTTGATGAGCATTCTGGTTTGGGAACTGAGCCAATATCCCAGTCATAACCTGATAGTTCAGTCCGAACTGCTGCATCATTGCGGCAATATAAGGTGGAGATGGAGGATCGTCAGCCATCCTACCAAAAATAACAGGGGTAGTTTAGTAATAACAACTGCATGTGTATGGAGTTATTCATTATGTAACACGGGAAATGAACAAGAATGGCATTAGATATATAATAGTAGTCATCAAAGACATACCAATCCATGCACAGAGTTAGATTCAAACAGATAGTACGAGCTCGGAAATGCTCGCAGCTAGACAAACTAGGCGGCGCGCAGGCACGCGGTAAGGAAGTACACAACGAGACATAGCAAAGACTACATCAAAGTCGAAGAAACTGTTGGAGCGAGGAATCTGCAAGTGACAACACAGGGTGCCCTCGATAAAAGGATCCTACAAGCAGAACCTGGGCCACAATCTTGAAGAAAAGGGGGTAATTTGAAAACTCCGGGTGGATGTGATCATGAGAACCTAATATTGGAGTTAGTAAAAAATTTAACCAGAAAGGAAGAGAGATCAGAGTCCCAGAGTAAGGAAGAGGAATAAAAGATCCTAATACCAACCAATGGCGATGTGGGCCCGTAAGCCACACAGACATGTTAGTAAAACAGTTTTTCAAAGTCTAGACTCAACTTCGGCCAAGGAGTTGGAAAGGGGAATGCTACAGGCAGTCGGCTCTGATACCAACCTCTGACGCCCCCGGCTTAATCGTGCACTAATCATACACGCAAATGCACATGATCAAGCCTAAGGACTCACTTGAAGATATCACAACACAACTCTAAAACATAAATAAAGTCATACAAGCTTTATATTACAAGGCAGGGGCCTCGAGGGCTCGAATACATAAGCTCGCATACAAGCGTCAGCGGAAGCATCAGATATCTGAGTACAGATATAAAAGATAAAACAGATAGGCCTTTAAATGGCGGGGCAGAAGAAAACACTACGATCGAAAAGGCGCAGGCCTCCTGCCTGGGACCCTCCGAACCTACTCCTGGCCGTCAGCCAACTCGTAGTAGAAGCCATCCTCGGGGTAGTAGTAGTGATCGTCGTCAAGGGCAACTAGCTCCGAGGCTCCGTCATCTGGTTGCATCAAACGGATATGGGGAAAAAGAGGAAGCAAGGCAACCGTGAGTACTCATCTGAAGTACTCAGCAAGCAAGGATCTACACTACATATGCAACATCATCAAAGAAAGGCTGTATATGTGGACTGGGCTGCAGAAATGCCAGAATAAAGAGAAGGCCTAGTCCTATCGAAGACTAGCATCTTCAGCATCTTGCAGCATTTAGAAGAGTATAGAATAGCATAGTATAAAGTAGTAATAGTCATCATCCTCACCCAGAGATCCTTTCTCGACTCCCTACGAGAAAGCAATCCCAGAGCCATAGTAGTAGTGTTATCAACTTCGTCCAGAGATCCTTCCTCGACTCCCTGCGAGAAAGCAATCCCAGAGCCATACTATCCATATCTCATTTCAAGTATCCAGTTCTAGTTATATCGATCGGGATACAACTCCGAGCGTCCGTTACCGAGGATCCGGCTAAGCATAGATTAGTTCTTCCCTGCAGGTGTGCACCAACTTACCCACCACGCTCGCTTAACTCCGGCCGGACACACTTTTCTGGGTCATGCCCGGCCTCGGCCAAATGACACACCGCAGCCCTACCTAGAGCTCAGCAGAGAGGTCCCCGCCGGTCTACATCCTAAGCACTCAGGGGTCTTGGGCCATCGCCCTGTGCACTCCGGGTCGTTGTGTGCAGGGCGTCCAGGCCACCTCCACTGGGGCGCTGACCAGGCCGTGCCGCAATGCTGAACTGGACGTCTAACAGAGCTTTCGGCTGATGCATACAATGCAGAGTACCCATATTTATTCCCGCGTGATGGTTAGTGCTATCGGGCTAGAGGCCCACTCGAATCAAATATCCAAATCGTTAATGCATTGGGGGTGCGGTAACGAGCAGAGACTCACGATCGATATGACCCCGTCGCCCCATCTCTAGGACTTGCGGCAAGGGCTAAGAATGCCCGGCCACGCCTCATATTCATCTCTCAGGTACCGTCCAGGTCAACCCGACTTCACATCACTCGCGGATACCCCTCAGGGTCGACCCGCCTTTGCAAGCAACAGTTGTAAAGTCCAAGTATCCGTGTGTCCATAACATCAGGGAATCCGAGGTATCACCCTCGTTTTATTCCTACTCGATGTATCCGTCAAGGTGAACTCGGAGGAATCACCCTCGATGGGTTCACACTTGAGGTGTTGCATGACAGCGTCATTATCGGGAGTGGTGATGGAGGAATCACCCTCGATGACCACGACCAAGTAACTACTCCACAGAGTTAACATCGGAAGTGCTGACGAGGTATCACCCTCGGCACTCGATAGTAACGCTGCAGTGTCGTACAGATAAAGGGAATGTGATGTGCGGTGCTGGGGTCTGGTTGTCGAGTCTTCTGATAATCCAGCGGGGCAATCGGGACAAGTGGGGTCACTGGGGTCTCTAACCATCCTATTCTAAGCAGTTTAGGATAAGGAGGTAATCATCAAAAGTAGGTTACAAAAATTAGGCTATGCATCAGAATAGGTAAAGCAGTAGCAGCAGCAATTCTAATGCAAGTACAAGAGAGAAGAGAATAGGCGATATAGGCATGCTCAAAGGGGGGAGTGCTTGCCTGGTTGCTCGGCGGCAAAGGCAAGATCGTCAATGGTGTCGTCGGGCTCCTGAGCTACGTCGGTCTCAGGAACTGCGTCTGTACCGGGGTCTACCGAGAGAGAAGAGGGGGAGGAAACAGATAAATACACGGCAAACATATGCAACACAGAGCATGCTATGCTAACGTGCAGTGCAGGGTTGCCTAAAGACATGTCTAAGCCATTTTAGTTATTTTAGGATTTAAGTTGGATTTATTAACCGGTATATATGCACTATTCACCTACCGGAAATAGGCTAAAAGTTGCGGTTCCACCTCCGTAGATGGTCCTGACACGGAAACATAGGGCACGGTCAGCTTCGTCTCGTCGTTCTGATCAACTTTCATCTATAAAGTTTTTCGATCCGAGCTACGGTTTAATTTATATGATTTTTCTAAGTTTTAAAGAATTTCTGTAATTTATTTTATTTATTTAAACCAACATTATCCAGAACAGTGGAGGGTGATGTCAGCATGACGTAATTGTGATGTCAGCAGTCAACAGAACGGCTGACCAGGTCAAACCTGACCTGTGGGTCCACTGGGACCCACATGTCAGCCTGTGTTAGTATAAACAGAGTTAATTTTAAGCTAACTAACTAATTAGATCAGTGGGTCCAGTTAGTCAGTAACTAATTACCTAATTAACTTAATTAACAAATTTAATTATTTATAAAAACGGTTTAAACTAGTGGGGCCCGCATGTTAGTGGGCCAGAGTGCCCAGTCAGCAGTTGACCCAGTCAACTGGGTCAACTGGGCCTGTGGGGCCTACTGTCAGTCTCACAGGAGGCTGCCACGTCGGCGCCTGGTCAGCGCCGCCGGAGTTTCGCCGCCGGCGACCATTCCAGCGGCGGTGCGGCTCGGGAGGTGGTCGGGATTCGCCCTCCGGCCACCAAATCGAGCGCGAAAGGGCGGGATTGACTTTTTTTTGCTTTGCCATGGTTTCTTGGGGGACCGAAAACCACTTTAGCTTTCTTTAGAGGAGAAAAGCCACGACGAAACATTATTTGTGTTTTTGTTTCATTCTTTTTTTGCAGGACCCACCTACAAAAATATCAAAGCTATACATGGAAGGCCCAAATAAGAAAACTACAACAGCTACTCTCCAGGTAATCTCCATACCATGCACCAGTAGATTACTTCCTTACTATCTAGAGAGGAACCAACCGTGTGTGATTTTATCGATTTTTTGCACATAGTTGATTGATGCCAGCATTGGACTTACTTTGAAAACAGCCCACCTAGATGTTGGTGCTTTTAAAAAAGCTAAATTCTATCACCACAGCCAGTGTACAAACCAAACTAAATTTCACAGTTGCTTATAACCCTTTCTTTTTTCACCCTTAACACATGAGTTTGCTTGCTCTTAACACTGTTTTTGCTCAAAATACTCCTAGAACTTGCTTCTGCTTTCTATCGTTGCTAAATGATAGCACTGGACTTTGCTTAAGAACAGCCTGTGTACAAAGCAAATTAAAATTCAGAGTTGTGTTTACCCCCTTTTTCTTGCACCCTCAACACATGAGGACACATGAGTGTTGCTTGCTTTTACCCCATAAAAGTTGCTGCTCCTTTATGTTTTCCAGCACACTTTTTTACTAGTCCAAAAGCAAGCCTAAACACACAACAACCAGTACTTGAAAACAAAAGAGAAAGGTAAGCAGGCATTCTGTTTTTTCATCCCCAGCCAAGAGTTGCTTGCTGTCAATACACGTTTTGCTTAAAAAATGCACTGTAGTTACTCACTTCATTTTTTGGTCATTTCTTCTCTGCAACAGGTGTATTGCAAAAAAAAAAAAAAAACATACTAGTTGCCCAGGGATCAGGGAGAAAAATGAGGAAGAACAAAGGGGAGAAGAAGTGAGAAAATCACCTCCTATCTCTTCTTTCGTTTGTAAATGGGTGGATTCCTTTTTTCAGTTTTTTACATCTAATGGGGCAACAATTGCAGGGAGTCCCTCCGGTCATGGGAATGGAGGAAAGGATCCTTCCCTATTTTTTGCATGTGGGAGACAGAGAGGGGGCGTTGGGGTGCCAGCGGGAGACTCAGAGAAAAAGCGTGGGAGCTGCGGCGAGCACGCAATCGAGAGATGGGGGCCGGGTGCTTTTTTCTCTTCGATGGGTGGCCGGGGGACGCGTGAGACGGCGGGCCTTCTGCAGTTCTGCTTTCCATATCTGGACATGGGGACAGAAACATACCTAAAAAGGGGGGCTGCTAGGGGGCGCTAGCGGGCAAACGTTTGCCCGCTAGACGCATCCCTCGATGAAGCTGCCACAGGCAGTCCCTCAAGACTGACAAATAATCTTTGTAACACTTAACAGAAAAAAAAAAACAATCAACCAACTGTGAACTTGCCAAAACATTTAACTCCAGTTCGATGCATAACCCATTCGTGCAGCAGGAAGTCAGTACTGAGGGACATCAGACTCTCCAGGGAAAGCAACAGTACATTGGCTGCAGAACTGGAAACATGGATGCTATGGATGTTCTTGTCCCCAAGGTATACAAGAATCTCTTCAATCATAATGTTCAGTCCATTTTAGACTATTTACAATTTGCAAAGCCATGATCTTCCGGTACTGTTTATCGACCCACATCTCATAGCTGCTCTTTTATCTACCTTTGCATCATTCATTCATTATAAAAGTTGGCTTTGTGCCCAACAGGTTTCAGCCTTAATGCTTTGTTGTGGTTACTTATTTTCTGACACCATGTTTGCTACGTTGGTATATTAATTGGTGGAAGCCAAAGGGAGGAGCGTCTAGAGACTACGTAGAGCCTTGGCAACAGCATTTGGTCGGTGAAATAATGATCTCAGAGAGATAATAAAACTAGTTGGATTATCTTGGACCACTAGAAAAGAAAAAAGCAGAGGAGGTAGATAACTGCAGAAGAAGCACCTCTATAACAACGGGTGTACGAAATTGTATGGACTACTTTGTTAATTTAGATTAAAAGCAAACAGGGACGAAAATTTACGCCACATTGGCAAAAAGTGGGTCCCATATGTCATAAACGTGATCAACCGAGCCAAATCAGCCGATCAGTGGTCTTTACAAAATGATTACACAAGACGTGATGTTTTCTGCAAAAGAAATGTAACGTAGTGTTTTCTGCAAATCTAGCCTTCAAAGTGGTGGTTTCTTGCAATTTACTCGCCGGGCAAAAGTATGTAATGAATTTACAGAACCCATTTAGAAATAGCAATACCAAACCATGTCACACCTCATATTTCTATGCAGAGAGCATTCTTGGTTTAGTTCTTTGCAGCAAAGGCGAGCTGCAAAGCACACCCATTGTTCATTTGTTCTTAACAGCATCGGCGCTGCAGATTGTGTCTCTGCAGTAATGCCAGGAAATACAAGGAACAAAATAAAAAATGCACATTTAGTACAAGGATTTGAAGCATAGATGCTAGGTAGCATTAGAAAATTAGATGGAGCATTACTTTCATTATTCATACCCTGTTCTAAGCCTTGGCAGGTACTTATAGCTGCTCCACGGACTGTCAGTAAGCAAAATCGAACTCCAAAACCTGATTCTTGTTCGGTACATGACATTGCAAACTAACAAGCTTACAGAGAATGACAGGGCATGGTAATAGATTCAAGGCCCGATATCAGGAGCTAAATTCAGAAGTTGGCAAAACTGGGCCAACATTACTAAGAAATTAAGCTCCATATTACGTTGTTAAGAAGTAGCACATTACTAGAAGAGAAGAACATGTGGACAGACGAACATAATTAAGATATCATCAAGCACAATAGATTTAGCAATAGCTAGGTTGATACAAAGTACTAATTGAGATAGAAAAGAGTTATAATCATCCTGTTTATTATCTATAACAAGGCAAGGCATAACCAAGATAACAAAAGAAATGAACAGTAGAGAGAAAAGAAGGAACAAATACTTAGCAAAAGCAGAGCCCTGCCGGTCGGTTGTCGAGATAACTATCCCCATAGTTGATTTGCGCAGTATGGCTTTTGTTACAAGGCCAGTTGAGAATCAAGGGTGTTCATGGTGTAGCTGCAGAGAACCTGGATGATCGTAAAGGACGGTCAGCGAGGAGAACAAACTGCTCGCCCCACTCCCTGAAATGAACTTCTTCGGATGTCATCTCTATCATCCATAGTTTTAAATAGCCGGCTATAGCCCCGCTATAGCTGTTTGAGCATGTTGGCGCTAAATGATTTCATGTACAATTTACCGCTATAGCCTCGCTATAGCCCTGCTATAGCTGTTTTTAAGGGTCACCGCTATATGCCATAGCCCGCTATTTAAAACAATGCTATCATCATGTCCTTGAAGTTATACTTGAAGGTGTGAGCGGACCAATTCAGATGTTGAGTGAAACAATCCACATCTTGAGTGAAGTAGACGCAATCTGCCTCAATGCATGGGAACTTAACAGCATCCACAGCCAGGCACCTCCGATGGCCAATGAAGATGGCAAATCTGCCGATGCTCTTCACAAGCACGAGCTGATGCGTCCCGGTGTCAAATCTGAGAAGACGGGGGTAGACGGCACTCCGTGATCTGAAGACGAGCAAGATTGTTTCATCGAATCCAACATGTGTGTACCCGGAGATTAAACAATAGCCCGTCAATAACCATTGACGTTCATCCAAACCAACCGGGAAAGAATAGGCCATCAAGAACTTGAATAAAATGCGAAGCACAGCACTATGAAAAAACCTTGTGTAGACACCACCGCATACAACCACCTTCAGTGTGAAGTTGAAATCTGTTACTCCCTGGTGGTGGTGGACGGTGAAACTCTGGCTGACGGGGCTGGCCTGTATGTGAGACGAGTACTTGATGAAAACTAGATTCAGTGAAGAGCCACCATAGGCGACGGCGCTAGCAGGGGCGGAATCAGGCCTGGGGCAACTGGGGCTGTAGCCCCAGGCGTGGCCCATCTAGTAGGTTATATATCTAGCAAGAATTTCTCGTTTTAACAGAGTTGTAGAGGCCCAGCCCCAGGCAACCAAACCCAGCAGCCCCAGGTCTCAGCCCATAAACAGTCCAAGCATCCAATTTCAACAGACTTCTCCATCCCGAGAAGCCCAGTTGACACGATCTCTCCGAACAATCGCTAGCCCCTCGCCCAAATCGCTCCAAGCCACGACGCACGATCCTCGTCTTGCCAGATCGATCCATAAAAAAAGTGCGCCGCCGACTCTCCTTCAACTCCGCCAGACGGCGCGCCCCGGCGGCCGGCGCTTCGAACTCAGATCTTCGGCATCGCATCATTGGAGAAGCCCCATCGATGGGTCCTGTGCTCCATCAACCAATCTCATGATTTCCAGAACCGGCTGAGAGGTAATTTTAAGTTTGTTGTATCATCTAGTAATATGTTTTCCTTGTTTCTTTTTATCAGCGGAAATCAATGAATTGGGGATATTAAATAGATCAAAGATGAAGAGGATCTGGACAATTTAGATTATACAGTGCTAACAAAAAATATAGGAAACACATGGGGCTTCTACCTCGTACACTTTGTGATAATGGTATAATATGTTTGTTTTTTCACAATTTCAAATGAGCAATTGACTTGGTATATGTCTAGTTCTTGAGTAAATACTCAAATTTACGTTCACATCTCGTGGCCCTTCTACTATTCTTGGTGAAGAAATGTTGGCCTCAAATGAAGTCAATTTTAACTAATTTAGTACCAACGTTTGCAATGACGCACATGTTTATTCAATTTCTCATGGTAATAATGAATACATATTTAGTTTTCCTTGAGCTGAATTTGAATTTGTGGTGTACTTCTAACATGCATTGGTAGGTGTGATAATTTAGTGTTTTTAGGTCTTTTTGAGGTGATGGTATTTGGCGTTATTTATAGCTATTTAGTTTTAGCCCTAGGCTTCGAGAAATCCTGGCTCCACCTCTGGGCGCTAGAGACCCCCATCTGCGGAGGCAAGGGCACCAGGAAACGGACCACGGCGCCGGTGAGGGGGTTGAGGACACTGGCCGCGTGAGGAGGCTTTTTGTCCGCCAGGACCAAGTAGCCGCGCTTTGAGTGGTTGCCACGGCGTAGTGGTCGCAGAGCAGCGGGAACTTCCTGCGGAGGAAGCAGCCGGTGTCGGCGTTCAACAGGAGCATCTCGTTACCTTCGCTCTGGAAGGCCTCGTCGAGGACGATCCACCAGCGCGCTCGAAGCGGCAGTCGGAGGTGTTGTCCTTGGGGTCGTCGGTGGCGACGCGCCAGCCTGGGCAGACGGCGCGGAAGTGCATGCAGCAGTCGAGGTCGTTGGTGGGGAGGAGGGAGTCGGCGACGCGGCGGACGAGCTCGGGCGGGAGGGCGGACCAGGCTGGAAAGGCCGGCGAGGTTTCGAGACGGGTCGGATCCTCCTTCTTCCTCTTGGCAGGCGGAGAAGCAAAAACTGGAGCGGCCAAGGGCGCCGGGGCCGCCATTGCTGCGCGCTGGAGCTACTCGTAATCAGCTATAGGATGCAATGGAATGGGATGCTCTAACCGGGTGGAGAAGGAGCGGGGGATTTATTGTACTCAGATCAGTGGGTGAGCAGAGCACAACCCAAGAGGAGGAGAAACGAGGGATTGATGCGGAGGAGGCCAAATTTGGTGTTTTGACCTTTTTTTCTTAAACTTTAGCATGATCTAAACCCGGTTTTAAAAAAAAAATCAGAGAAACGGGGGATTGATGCGGAGGAGGACAAATTTGGTGTTTTGACCTTTTTTTCTTAAACTTTAGCATGATCTAAACCCGGTTTAAAAAAAAAATCAGGATCTGACGCTTTTTCTACCGCCATGGTTTTTGGCGGTAAGGCAACACTGCCTACCGCCATGGTCTACTGTGGTAGGATTTTACTGCATCATCACGTTGTTATAACATGAAAATTACCCTACCATCAAGGTCTTTAGCGGTAGCCCGTTATACCCTACCGCCGGGCTGCTGGGCGGTACGGCACTACCTTTGCATTTGAGGCGATGAAGTAAAGCCAATGCCAAAGCGATCTGGACAGGTAGCATGCATGTCTTTTTCATTATTCAAAGACATGTTAGTCTGTGTGTACGCTTTGCTCCAGTACAATACTCCTACTATTAGCTGTAGGTTTTGCCTTTTCTTTTTTACTGTCTCCTGGAAAGGTTGCTGAAGACATGCATGCTATCTGTAGGCGTAGTAATTTGCAACTCACGTACTGTACCTAGCTCATAGCAAGCTAGGCCAATGCACGTTCTGACGATTGACATAGACTATTCATGTACAGTGTCAGCCGGCTCTGCAGCTCGATGTGTACTCCGTTCTACAACCATTTCACTGTTTGATCATAAATACAGACAATTCCCTCCTCTCAGTTTAGACCTCCTTTGGTTCACACGATTTTTAGAGGAATTTTGAAGGATAGGATTTTTGTAGGAAAAAATCCTTTAGATGCCTTTGGTTTAAAGGAATGGCATCCTATTCCTGTACAGGATTTCTTCCTTCCCTTCACGTTTCACAGGAAAACAAAAAAGAGGTCCGACCTCTTGGAAAACTTCCTGGCGCGAACGACGCGCGCGTCGGCAGCTGTTCCCTCGCATTTTTTTGCTCGCTCCCGCCGCTCACCCGCGTAGAAATAGAGAGAGAGGGGGGAAAAGAAACAAAACCGAACCATATCCATCCATCCCCTCGTCTGACACAGACCGCCACAGCTCCTACTTAAAGACCGATCGGCGGCGAGGACGGCAGCAGACGGCCGAGCGACGCGGCCACATCCGGACGGCGAGCAGCAACCATCGGCAAGCTGGAGAGCATCTACCGCCGACCAGCCGGCATTCAAGCTCCAGCGGCATCCATCTGCCGCAGATCTCTTCAGGTATGGATCCATCTTGCTTTCTCTTCTCCTATTCAGATCTGGTATAGTTTGGTGTACGAGATGCCCATAGAAATTTCCCGTATTTGATTCCCTAGTCCAGCCCCAATCCCTAATCTTTTTCTTTGAGGAAAGGGCCTAAAATCAGCATCACGTTGCCCAATCTGCAGTGAATTATAAAGAACAATGGCGGAGCCAGCCCGTGAGTGGAACCTGGGCAAGACTAACTTTGACGCACTGTGAGCTGCAATTTACCCGTGGAAATATTGCTTCTGACCCATACATTATCCCATTGCTTAGGCGTGATTTTGGGTCGGTGGGAGGTGGCTCCTCCACTGCTAAAGAAATTAGATGGATTCGTCTTTCCTGCAGTAACATTATTTTTTTGCTCGAAGAGTCAAAGATGAATTTGCTACTCGCTGCATATATATAACCTGTACATCTTAATAATGTAACAAGTAACAATACATATTTTACCATCTCACTAGTCCCATTATTTGTCTTAATAATTAATTTCTTGCCCCACTAATAGTACAATTTAGTTTCTTCAGATGGATGATCAAGGCAGGATGATAGACTTTGGAAGTCAAGGACTTGATGACCGTGAATTCAGTCAAAGGACTACAATACCACATCCAAATATATGTATGTTCTATCAGTGAGATGTGGATCAACAAAGGAAATATGGAGCTATATGATATTGTTAATGCATATGTACTAACCTGTTTTTATGTTACCCTGGTTGCTGTCCGTGCTAGAAGCTGTTGGAGGGGGTCCTTCTTTGGTTAGCTAACCACAAACAGAAGATGAGATATATGTGTATGCTGTGTATTTTGATCTCCATAATCGGTTGATATATATAGAGGATAGATGCCTACAGCCATGTGTGTAACGGCTAGTTGCTTCAAGGCAACTAACGGCTAGTTGCTTCAAATTAAAATATTTTTTCTTTATGTTTCCTATGTGTGTTCCCATCCTGTGAACCAAACAGCATTCAATTTTCTTTTCCTATGGTTGAGCACTTCATAGGATTTAGGATGCAAGCACCTCATTTCCTATACTTTTTCTATTCCTATGTAATTCCTATCCTATGAACCAAAGATAGCCTTAAGATGCAGGGGCTTTGTTTATTCAAATGGGAGCAGCCTACGCTCAGAAGCTCCGGGTGAACAGGAGGCCACAGATAGTATGGCACCTGTTACGCAGCATGCATGTGACTTATCCATGCTCTAGCCTTTTCACGTGCAAAAAAGATCGAGTAGCCCTACCGCCGAAGCACATGGCGGTAGGAATACACAGCCTACCCGTCAAAGGGCCTGGCGATAGCGTATTTTTTCACGTCAAATGGACGTGACGGCATAGTTAAATTCTACCGTCATTGACATTGGTGGTAGGCAGTGTAACCCTATCGCCAAAAACTATGGCGGTAGGAAAAAGGATTAGATCCTAAATTTTGTTTGAACCAGGGTCAGATCCTGCGAAAGTTTAAGAAAAAGGTCAAAACACCAAATTTGGCCGTGAAGGATGCTGCTGCTGTGTTTGGCAGGAGGTTGGTTTAGCATTTAACTTCTGTCTACTCTAGGCTTTGATTGTTCATTTACCGCTTCTAGCTGCTAGACCTTGGAGTATCTACAACGGACCCCTCAAATCCTCCTACTGGCTTCACTTCTGGCAGAGCACGTGGTTATCGCTGCGGACAGAAAACCGCCACTCAACAAGCTCTCTAAAATTTTCTCATTATATATATATATAAGGTGTATAAAGAGACGCTCGGATGTGTCTGCCATGTCAGATCCGACAGGTCGGACCCATTCTAAATCCGCTCCAAAATTCACCAAGTCCATCAGATCGACCGCCTGTATCCCGTGTCCATTAGACATCGCCCTTCCCCACCCTTGCTCCACCATCGCCATGGACGATGCCTTGGCAGAGTCTGTGTCCCTCCCCAATTGTCGTCTCTTGCAAGGCGGAGAACATCGCTCAGAGGGATCACTGTGTCAAGCAGTGATACACCCTCAACGTATCTACTTTTTCAAATACTTATGCTCTTGTTTTGGTATTTATTTTGTATAATTTGAATGAAACTAACCCGGACTGACGATATTTTCAGCAGAACTATCATGGTGTTGTTTTTGTGCGGAAATAAAAGTTCTCGGAATTGAACAATGACTTTTGGAGAATTGTTCCGGAATATTTAAAGAATTTTTTAGCAAAGATGGACTAGAGGGGGGCACCAGGCAGCCCCACGGCGTGGGGGTGGACGCGCCATGTGGCCGTGTGGGGGCCCATAGACACCTACTTCGCTAGTTCCCATGCCCCCTGCCTTCTTGCTCCAAAAAATTTCACCTAGCCTCCCGAGTGTGTTCTTGTTGTTTTGCGAATATTTCTTGATCTCCTTGCTCGGAGCTCTGTTTCTGAAACTTTTTGAAGGGATTGCTCCTTCGTATGTGACTTCTACATTAGTCCAATTAGTTTTTTTCTCTAGTGTATTATACTTTGCTTATATTGATGTTGTAGGTGACCTTGAATATGAGCTTGCATGTCAAATTTATTTGATTCTAAGTAGTTTTGAGGCATGGTTTAGGCACACCTTGTGGGAGTAGTTGTTACAATTATATTGAGGTTTTATTAACTTTTCATGAGTTGTTGAAATTTTTCAAAAAATGAAGAGGATGAGGAACTATCTTTCAAGGGGCACTAGTGGCTCCTCGAGCCGAGGCACCACTAGAACCGCTTATCGTGAACCAGGCTACAAACTTCCTCGTTTGGTTGATGTGCAAGCCTGTCAGTGGCCGTGTAAGGTATTCATGGATGGAATAGGTATTAAATTTGAGTTCGAACAATTTGTGGGGAGGGCATGTTTAACACCTATCTTGATGATACACGTTCTTAATGTAAACTCCTTACTGATACTTTCGTGCTAAACTTTAAATTCACACCTAATCGCTTTGAGTCTCGAGTTGCATTTCATTTATATAATCAGACTATCATCATGTCTTTAGAGCAGTTATGTAATGTCTGCAAAATTCCATATTGCGGTAGTATTAGCACTCCTCGTGGAGACTTTGAGCAATGTCTACAAAATAATTTTGACCGGCCTTTCAATTTCAGGGTTTTTAAAATTCTGAAACATTTTAAAAAACTATGAACATTTTTAAATTTGTGAAGTATTTTTTTAACTTGCAATTTTTTTAAATTCAAAGTTATTTAATTCACAACATTTTTAAAATCCCAAAAAATTAAACCCATGAACATCATTTGTTTTAATGAACTTTTTCAAGTAAAAAAATGGTAGCCGACTTTTTCTGAGCTAAGCGAAGCAGGAAGCCGAGATAAGTGAGCAATATCTTCGTGTCGACCCATGTGAGTGTTATAGAAACAATTCAGCGGTTTAGGGTGGGATATGAGCTTCCAAGGGCTCACAAACTACCACCAGTTGACACTGAGGATGAAATGTGTATAGACACCATAACCACACATCGAACAGTTTCACTCCCCTCTTAGAACAAACAATGCCTCCAACGGCAGCCCATCACAATATGTGAATGAAAAAAACACTATCAGAACATACTTAAAGCCCAAACCAAAACAAAATAATCGACCACAATAATCTGCTGGAGTTAAAAAAATCCCACGAGTGAAGAACAGCATGACAAAGCGTGTGTTAGCCTCTAGTATGATATGATACAAATGTGTTGTTCTGATCCTTCCGTTCTTTGCTGGAGTAAAGGTTTTGGATCTAGATGTTACTCCACCTTTGAGGATTGTGTTTCCTTGGTCAATGCGCCAACAGTTGCAACTATCTTGGATTACCCAAGCAGTGGCGAGAGAACCTTTGTGTTGGGTTGGAGTGAATGGGATATTGTGTGCATAGCATTCATCAACCCTCTTTCAACATGTTTTGTCCAGTAGAGTTATTGTGTTTTATTTTGTTTCCAAAAACTAATATTTCAAAATCATGTTGACTTATATTGGTTCCTCGAGGTTCATATACACGCTTCCTGGGAGAGGGTCGAGGCGCGTGACTAAAACCCTAGCCGCCACCTCGTATTCCCCCTCCCCCCCCCCCACCGCCAACGTGTGCCCCAAAACAAAACCCAGGCGGCACCGGTGCCCGGCGCCGACGTGGAGATTGTTGATCGTGGGGGGCTGTTGTGGAGGAGTTGGTGAGTTGTTGTGGGTCGGTGATGGAGATGAGGGGTCGAGGTACGGTCTTCAGCAGGCGATGCCCAACGGCGCCGCTGGTGATCCAGCGTAGCGATATTCAAAGGCAGACCGACCTTGCTAGGTCTCTGTAGAAGAGGGCATCAGTGTATGGTCTTAAACGGCGGGAACCTCGATATCAGACTCAGATCTGGCGTCCAATGGGATGGGTGATTTGTCTTAGGTTTTCTTTAGGGAGTCTTCGTGTCTGGTTTGGGGTGGCTGCGCTGTCCCAGTGTAGAAATAATGTCTCCGCTGTTGTTTCCCAACCTCGTTCATGTGCTTATCACTGACGGCGAAAGGACGTGTGGATTTGTATCTCCGACGGGTCTTTCCGGATCCAATCGGTTTTGTTTTCCAGTGGATTCGTTAGATTCGGCTAACTTTCGCTGTTTTTGTAGTTTCTACATGACCTTTTTCAGCATTTTCTTCTCCGGGTCGACGATTTGCTTCATCGGCGTCCGCTGGTCTGCATTGGCAATTTACTTCTACAAACTCCTAGGTTTAAACAAGTTTGATTCATTGAGGTGGAGGCCCAGAGGCAGCATCGAGCTACTCTCACGACGCATCGCCGGTGGACAAATGTGTAGGAAGATTTTGGCAACCCAAAGATTTTATTGCAATGTTACTTTTCTATAGGGGTGTCTTTGTAAGGATATGTGATACTTAATACAAAGCCTTATGAGAACCTAACATATAACTTTAATATTTTTAACTACAATATTCTAAAAAAGTCAACATAAATGTGTATTAATTCCTTGATAGAACAAATCCACATATTTCTAATATCCAGCTTAGAATTAGGGACCAATCTAGCCTATTAAGAGCATCTTTGAGCAACTTATCTATTCTCCCCAAAAAATCGCATACAATATAAATTGGCAAAAAACACAGGCTCCAGCAGCTTTTTTATACCTATTTTTTCATCACCAAAGTATCTCATCTTCCCCTATAGATATATGGAGGGGGAGATGTGGCATTACTGTTGTGCAGATTTGAAAGATCGAAGGGCGAAACTAATGGAGAAGAAATAGTTGAGGTGTTTACTACAAAAGTCATATGACATATCTACCTTTAGGGGGGGGGGGGGGGGGGTTTCCTTAAATATACACTTGAGTTTTTTAGGGGGTCAAATATACACTTGGGTGAGCTGGTAGAATCTGCGTCATCCACCCTCGATCCAATGATCGAACTTCGGTTTTTCTATTTTTGCACCCAAGGGGCAGATTCTGTTGCAGTTACCCCGGAAGATGTCTTCATCCTATATATTTTTTGATACATGTCATGTCAGTGTGCCGTAGTCAATCACCGTCGGACCGCCGGATCACAGCATCGTCACCGCACAACGCCACCGCCGCCGCCGCTCGCCGGACAATCATGCTGTCGCTACCGCCTGCACGCCTGACCGGCGCGCCTCACTACTGCTGAATGCTAACTCCGCCTGTGATGACGCCCGCGCCACCGTGTTGCTGGTCACCGTAGCTCCATCGGTGTCTTCTGTGCATGAGAGAGAGAGAGAGAGAGAGAGAGATTGGCCACCGACAGGTGGGGCATATATGTCACGGTACATATAGAGAAAGTTAGGTCAATTGGACAAAGACTCAACATACGCAGTCACCTCCTCCCCTAAGAAAAGCCTAGGGTTCCTCTGCCTCCCGTCGCCGCCGCCGGTCCACCTCGTCTCTGGTGGCCTTAGGGTCATGGTGGCGCGGTGGACAATGGCCCTTGCAGGCGGGAGGGCTTTGTTTTCATATGTTCCTTCGAGTTTTGTTAGGGTATGTGTCCTTCTCAGGAAGGCGAGACGACGGCGGCTTCCTTAAGATGAAATAAGGTTCTCCCCGCCTAGCCCCCGTCTCGATGCCGTGTCTAGTATCATTAGTAGGTGTGTGGAGGTGTGTCTCCGACGGATCTGTCTTTGATGGATTTGCCTGAATCTAATCGTAGTTCGTCTACGTTCGTGCGTCATTAGGTTGGATACTTTCGATTCACGCTACTCTTCATCGGCGGCAGCTGCTGTTGTGATGCGCTGGTCCAATGGGGACTTAACATGACGACCTCCAGACTATCTACTAAAACAAGTTTTGCCCGGCTCCGACGATAGACGGGCAATGACGGCAACACACTTTCTGCTCGCTTCAGTGCTCGTTGTCGTCGCTGGGTGGTCTATGGATTTGGATGTAATTTTAATTATTTATGGTGTTTGTTACAGTGCCTTGATTGAAGATGAATAAATCAAAAGTTTTCTCGCAAATCTGCCACAACAGTGCACCTATGAAACCCAATAAATTTACCTAAATACTTCACAGTGCAGCTGCACCGGATGGATGCCGCGAGCGCACGCGCCTACACCGTCCGATGCGCTCGATCGCTCCGACCGCGCGGGATCCGGCCCGACCAGGTGCCGTTACGGGATAAGGCGCGACGTGTGGCGTGTGGTGGGCCCGGGCTGCTTTAATTCAGGTGAAACTGCCCACACCGCCCGCTTCTCCTATTCGAAACTGCCCCGTCGCCCGAATCCCCTTTCCATTTCGAACTTCTCCCTCTCCTCCCTCTCCTCTAGCAACGACGCGACGACGCAAGGCACTGCGGTTGTGGATCCCGCATGGAGTCGCCGGTGCGGGAGGCCGTCCGCAAGCGCGACGAGTCGCCAGCTACAGGCGGAGGTAAACCCCGTCACATCTTCTCCCTCTCCTCCCCGGTTGTGCTCCAGATTCAGTTTAGAGTTCGTGTTTGCAGCGTTAGGGTTTGGGTGACGGGGCGGGCACGGAGGTTGTCCATGGCGTCCGTGGGACCGGCATTGCCATGGCGGGGGAGGGCTCGGCGTTGCTATGGCGGGGGGAGAGCTCGGCGTTGCTATCGCGAGGGGAGGGGTGGGGGTGGGGGGAGGGGAATTGAGTTCTTGAAAGGGCGGAGGCGCAGGGTAAGGGGATGCATCTAGTGATCTGTAGTGTGAAGTATTTTTAGGTGTTTTATTTGATGTTGCTTGAATCCCGGACACAGTTGTATAGAAATATGATGGTAGTTACTTAGTTTTTCCTGCAATTTTTGAGATGGAGGGGCAGGGTAAGGGGATGCATCTGACCAGGGCATAGGATTCGTTTTTATTTTTTTGTTGCTTGAATCCCCGGATGCAGTTGTATAGAAATATGATAATAGTTGCTTAATTTTGCATCCAATCGAACTTCATAGTATCCTGGCGACCGGGGCATAGGATTCATTTTATTTTTGTGTTGCTTGAAGCGCCGGATGCAGTTGTATAGAAATATGATGGTAGTTTCTTAGTTTTTCATCCAATCGAACTTCATAGTATCCTGGCGACCGGGGCATAGGATTCGTTTTATTTTTTATGTTGCTTGGATCCCCAGATGCAGTTGTATAGAGATATGATTGTAGTTGCTTTTTTGTTTCTCCTGCATTTTGTGTGATGGAGGGGCAATTGAACTTCATAGTATCCACAGTTGCACGAAATAGGTGCAGTAGTTGCCTTTGTGTTCAACATCAAGCAGCACTGTTTTTGGGGAAGATGGTTTTTGTGGTTGGTCGATTTTTCGCCATTGCCATCTCATTATTGTCCAAGTGCCTAGATTCCACCACCAAGTTGTTATCATTTTGTAGTGTTCTTTAAATTAGTGTACCAAACATGACGTTGACTAGATTCACCGTCGAGTTGCGGTTTTATCGCAACTTTCAATAGAAGATGAGATATCATCATGAATAACTGGCAACTTTTAGGAGTTTTTTGATGGCTAGCTATGTGATGAAGATGAATATGTGCTTTGTTTTTGTGATGAGGAGTAATATGTGCTTATTTTTTGTCATTTTCAAAAATAGTGAGTAGTTGCCTAGTTTTCAGCACCAAGTTGCTTCTGCAAGTACTAGCATTCAGCAATTGAGTTATCTCTGGGTAGGAGTAAATGGAGATCATTTCAGCTCCCAATGACAGTGAAGTCACACATTTTCATTTTTTTGTCTACAGGCAGCTTTGTATTTTTTTTCACCAACATGACATCTTTTGGTCCTAAATACTTCACAGTGCAGCTGCGCCGGATGGATGTCGCGAGCGCACGCGCCTACACCGTCCGATGTGCTCGATCGCTCCGACCGCGCGGGGTCCGCCCTGACCAGGTGCCTTTACGGGATAAGGCACGACGTGCGGCGTGTGGTGGGCCCGGGCTGCTTTAATTCAGGCGAAACTGCCCACACCGCCCGCTTCTCCTGTTCAAAACTGCCCCGTCGCCCGAATCCCCTTTCCATTTCGAACTTCTCCCTCTCCTCCCTCTCCTCTAGCAACGACGTGACGACGCGAGGTACTGCAGTTGTGGATCCCGCGCGGAGTCGCCGGTGAGGGAGGCCGTCCGCGAGCGCGGCGAGTCCCCGGCTATAGGCAGAGGTAAACCCCGGCACCTCTTCTCCCTCTCCTTCCCAGTTGCGCTCTAGATTCGGTTGAGAGTTCGTGTTTGCAGCGTTAGGGTTTGTGTGACGGGGCGGGCACGGAGGTTGTCCATGGTGTCCGCGGGCCCGGCGTTGCCATGGCGGGGGAGGGCTCGGCGTTGCTATGGTGGGGGGAGAGGTCGACGTTGCTATGGCGAAGGGAGGGGTGGGGGGGGGGAGGGGAATTGAGTGCTTGAAAGGGCGGAGGTGCAGGGTAAGGGGATGCATCTGGTGATCTGTTGTGTGAAGTATTTTTAGGTGTTTTATTTGATGTTGCTTGAATCCCGGATGCAGTTGTATAGAAATATGATGGTAGTTGCTTAGTTTTTCCTACAATTTGCGAGATCAAGGGGCAGGGTAAGGGGATGCATCTGACCGGGGCATAGGATTCGTTTTTATTTTTGTGTTGCTTGAATCCCCGGATGCAGTTGTATAGAAATATGATGATAGTTGCTTAATTTTTCATCCAATCGAACTTCATAGTATCCTGGCGACCGGGGCATAGGATTCATTTTATTTTTGTGTTGCTTGACTCCCCGGATGCAGTTGTATAGAAATATGATGGTAGTTGCTTAGTTTTTCATCCAATCGAACTTCATAGTATCCTGGCGACCGGGGCATAGGATTCGTTTTATTTTTTATGTTGCTTGGATCCCCGGATGCAGTTGTATAGAGATATGATTGTAGTTGCTTTTTTGTTTCTCCTACATTTTGTGTGTTGGAGGGTGATACGTCTCCGTCGTATTTATAATTTTTTATTGTTTCATGCCAATATTCTACAACTGTCATATACTTTTGGCAACTTTTTATATTATTTTTGGGACTAACCTATTGATCCAGTGCCCAGTGCAAGTTCCTGTTTGTTGCATGTTTTTTGTTTCGCAGAATATCCATATCAAATGGAATCCAAACGTGATAAAAACTTACGGACATTTTTTTGGAATATATGTGATTTTTGGGAAAAAGAATCAACGCGAGACGATGCCCGAGGGGCGCACAAGCCCTAGGGGCGTCCCCTACCCTGGGCGCGCCTGGGTGGCTTGTGGCCACCCCGTAAGGCAGTTGGTGCCCTTCTTCGGCCTCAAGAAAGATAATATCTAGATAAAAATCGTGTTAAAATTTCAGTCCAATCGGAGTTACGGATCTTCGGGGATTTAAGAAACGGTGAAAGGCCAGAAAACAGGAACGCAGAAACAGAAGGAAACAGAGAGAGAGAGAGAGAGATCCAATCTTGGAGGGGCTCCCGCCCCTCCGCCGCCATGGAGGCCAAGGACCAGAGGGAAAACCCTCCTCCTATCTAGGGGGGAGGCCAAGGAAGAAGAAGAAGGAGGGGGGCTCTCTCCCCCTCTCTCCCGGTGGCGCCGGAATGCCGCCGGGGCAATCATCGTGTGACGGCGATCTACACCAACACCTCCGTCATCTTCCCCAACATCTTCATCACCTTCCCCCATCTATATTCATCGGTTCACTCTCCCGCAACCTGCTATACCCTCTACTTGAACATGGTGCTTTATGCTTCATATTATTATCCAATGATGTGTTGCCATCCTATGATGCTTGAGTAGATTTTTGTTGTCCTGTCGGTGATTGGTGAATTGCTATGATTGGTTTAATTTGCTTGTGGTTATGTTGCTGTCCTTTGGTGCCGATCATATGAGCGCGCGTGTGGATCACACCATAGGGTTAGTTGTATGTTGATAGGACTATGTATTGGAGGGCAAGGGTGATAGCAGCTTCAGCCTAGCATAGAAATTGATGCATACGGGATTGAAGGGGGACCAATATATCTTAATGCTATGGTTGGGTTTTACCTTAATGAACGTTAGTAGTTGCGGATGCTTGCTAATAGTTCCAATCATATGTGCATAGAATTCCAAGTAAGGGATGACATGCTAGCAGTGGCCTCTCCCACATAAAACTTGCTATCCATCTAGTAACGTAGTCAATTGCTTAGGGACAATTCCGCAACTCCTACCACCACTTTTCCACACTCGCTATACTAACTTAATTGTTTATTTATCTAAATAGCCCCTAGTTTTTACTTACGTGCTCTTTATTATCTTGCAAACCTATCCTACAACACCTACAAAGTACTTCTAGTTTCATACTTGTTCTAGGTAAAGCGGACGTTAAGCGTGGGTAGAGTTGTATCGGTGGTCGATAGAACTTGAGGGAATATTTGTTCTACCTTTATCTCCTCATTGGGTTTGACACTCTTACTTATCGAAAGAGGCTACAACTGATCCCCTATACTTGTGGGTTATCAAAGGGGAAATTGAACTTCATAGTATCCACAATTGCATGAAATAGGTGCAGTAGTTGCCTTTGTGTTCAGCATCAAGCAGCACTATTTTTTGGGGAAGATGGTTTTTGTGGTTGGTCGATTTTTCGCCATTGCCATCTCATTACTGTCCAAGTTCCTAGATTCCACCACCAAGTTGTTATCATTTTGTAGTGTTCTTTAAATTAGTGTACCAAACATGACGTTGACTAGATTCACCGTCGAGTTGTGGTTTTATCGCAACTTTCAATAGAAGATGAGATATCATCACAAATAACTGGCAACTTTTAGGAGTTTTTTGATGGCTAGCTATGTGATGAAGATGAATATGTGCTTTGTTTTTGTGATGAGGAGTAATATGTTCTTGTTTTTTGTCATTTTTAAGTTGCCACAAAAATAGTGAGTAGTTGCCTATTTTCAGCACCAAGTTGCTTCTGCAAGTACTAGCATTCATCAGTTGAGTTATCTCTGGGTAGGAGTAAATGCAGATCATTTCAGCTCCCAATGATAGTGAAGCCACACATTTTCTTTTTTTGTCTACAGGCAGAACTTGTGCTTATAGGGCTTTGTATTTTTTTCACCAACATGACATTTTTTGGTGTGTTTCTTTTACAGAATGGCTCGGAAAAGCAAAAGGACTGCGGGGAGAACTGATGGTGAAAATGAGGGAGAAGAGGTGGTGGCTCAAACAACAAGGAGTAATGTTGGACGCAAGCGTGGGCGGACGGATGAGGATCCTGTCCGGGGTGGTCGGGCGGGGAAACGGGCCACCAATTCTGCCCGGGGTGGTCGGGCGGGGAAACGGTCCACCGATTCCGCCCCTCATGATGAAGGAGGGAGGCATCCGAAACGTGCAAAGAAAGTTGGGGATGAGGTATTTTTTTATGAAAAACTTGAAAGAAAGGAGACATCTGATTCTTTCTTTTTGAAATGTGTAATGCTTAATCAGCATGTCATTTGTATACACTCCTATCTTTGATAAGCAGCATAATAGTAGTATAGCAGTTGCCTAGTTTAGTACTAGCAGTTGCAGTTCAATATAGTTCTAGTTTCTCAGTTTTTAGCAAAGACAGCTCTTTTTTCTAATTATGGTGTGGTTTGCTTAGTTTAGCATAGTGGGTTGCTCAGTTTAATACAGTGGGTTGCTCAATTTAATATAATTGTAGCCTCTACCCTTTTTTTAATATGAATTCTTATGTACATTTTTTATGCAGATTAATAGCAGTGGGCCACCACTGAGGAACAGGGCATCACCTACAAGAATTTTTGTCCTAAACATTGGCCTTGAGGATATACAAAAGGATGCCATCGGTGATATAAGCTTTGGCGGCGTGCTTGATACCGGCACAAGAACAATGAAGGGAGATCTTGTCAAGTTTGTCATGAAGTGTTATGACCCTGAGTTGTCGCAGCTTGTTATCCCAGATAGGGGGAAGATCTCAGTTGATGCAGCAAGCGTAGAAAGAATTTGGGGCTTGCCAAGGGGGCAGAAGAAGGTTGCGTATGAAGTGGATCCAGACATAGTTAGGTTGTTCAATGAGATGTTCAACATCCCCATAGGGCCCGCGCCAACAGTGACCAAGTGGTGCGAAATGATAAAGGAGTTGGGAGTTGTTGCTGATGGCAAGTTCTTAAGTGCCTGGCTTGTCATTGTTTTCAGTTGTTTTCTTGCGTCGACCACCATCTTGAAGGTGTCCCCGCGCGCATACTCAGCTACGCTGAATCCACGTGAGATTGTGAATTCAAATGTTTGCCTGTTTGTCGTCGACCAACTTAGGCTTTCTTTCATGGGTTTTGGAGACAAGAAGAACACAATATGTTGTTGCCTTTTTCACCTAGTGGTAAAATGATCTAGACCTTCCCCCCCCCACCCTTTTTCGGTTCATTGTGTTCTTTTTATTATTATTAAGTTGGATAGGTTTTTTGCAACTTACATGTGTTTTCTCTTTTTTGAAACAGCTCCTTTACCTCGACTCGCTTGATGTGGACTACAGGACAATCCACAAGGATTATGTGGATGAGAGCACGCCAACTGTTCTTCCAAGGGTCAAAGCATGGAATGATGGTCCGATCAAGGCAGTCATTAAGAAGGACATGATTAGGAAGGGTGTTTATGGAAAGTTGCGAGTAAGTTTTACTTTACTTTCCTCTGCACAGAATTTTTTTCAGCCTATTTTCTTTTTCATTGTTGTTTTTTCAGCATGCACAGAGATCCCATGTTTATGAAAGTGCGCATGTAGCGTTTTTGCTTTTAAATAACTGTGTGTATCACCCAATGCCCAACCTTTTTGTTTGCTTTTTTTAAGTACACAGTTGCCAATAATAAAGGTTGGATTTTGATGTGGCACGAACTACGTCGGTATTTCCCCAAAGAGGAAGGGATGATGCAGCACAGCTACGGTAGGTATTTCCCTCAGTGATGAGACCAAGGTTATCGAACCAGTAGGAGAACCACGCAACACTATGTGAACAGTACCTGCACACAAAGAACAAATACTTGCAACCCGACGTAAAAGAGGGGTTGTCAATCCCTCCCGGGTAAAAAGATAGATAAAATTGTAGTAGATTGGATAAATAGATCTCGCGGGAACGCGAGATAAAATAAATAACAATAAATTGCAGCAAGGTATTTTTGGGTTTTTAGATTAATAGATCTGAAAATAAAAGCGAATAAAAATAGATCTCGGAGGCAAATATGATAAAGAAGAGACCCAGGGGCCGTAGATTTCACTAGTGGCTTCTCTCGAGAAAAATAACATACGGCAGGTAAACAAATTACTATTGGGCAATTGATAGAACTTCAAATAATTATGACGATATCCAGGCAATGATCATTATATACGCATCATGTCCAAGATTAGTAGACCGACTCCTGCATGCATCTACTATTATTACTCCACACATCGACCGCTATCCAGCATGCATCTAGTGTATTAATTTCATGGAGAAACGGAGTAATGCAATAAAACGATGACATGATGTAGACAAGATCTATTCATGTAGTAATAGACCCCATCTTTTTATCCTTAATAGCAACGATACATACGTGTCATTTCGCCTTCTATCACTGGGATTGAGCATCGTAAGATCGAACCCATCACAAAGCACCTCTTCCCATGGCAAGAAAAATCGATCTAGTCGGCCTAACTAAACCAAAGATTCAAAGTAGAAATATGAGGCTATAAGCAATCATGCATATAAGAGATCAAAACTCAAATAACTTTCATGGATAAAATAGATCTGATCATAAACTCAAAGTTAATCGGATCCCAACAAACACACCACAAAAAGAGTTACATCAAATAGATCTCCAAGAGACCATTGTATTGAGAATCAAAAGAGAGATAGGAAGCCATCTAGCTACTAACTACGGACCCGTAGGTCTACAATGAACTACTCACGTATCATCGGAGAGGCACCAATGAGGATGATGAACCCCTCCGTGATGGTGTCTAGATTGGATCTGTGGTTTCTGGAACTTGCGGCAGCTGGAATTGTGTTTCGTCGACTCCCATAGGGTTTTTGGAATATTGGGGTATTTATAGAGCGAAGAGGCGGTGCGGGAGGCGGCCGAGGTTTGCACAACACACCAGGGCGCGCCTGGGCCCGCAGGCACGCCCAGGTGGGTTGTGCAAACCTCGGAGCCCCCTTCTAGTACTTCCTTGGCCCATCGTGTGTCTTCTGGTCCAAAAAAATCTCCAAAAAGTTTCGTTGCGTTTGGACTCCGTTTGGTATTGATTTTCTGTGAAGTAAAAACCAAGCAAAAAACAGCAACTGGCACTGGGCACTATGTCAATAGGTTAGTCCCAAAAATGATATAAAGTTGCTATAAAATGATTCTAAAACATCCAAGAATGATAATATAACAGCATGGAACAATCAAAAGTTATAGATACGTTGGAGACGTATCAGCATCCCCAAGCTTAATTCCTGCTCGTCCTCGAGTAGGTAAATGATAAAAACAGAATTTTTGATGTGGAATGTTGCCTAATATGTTCATCACATATTCTTTTCTTTTGTAGCATGGACATTTGGACTTTTATAAGATCCAAAGCAATAGTCTAGTTTTGACATGAAGATTTCAATACTCAAGCATATCAACAAGCAACCATGTCTTTCAAAATATCAACACTTAAGCAAGTTATCCCTAGCCCATTATGCTCAATCATTGATCCGTTCATGAAACACACTCGCATATTAGCTACACCCAATGCTCAAGTACGATCATAATGCCCCTTAGTTGGTGCTTTATAAGAGAAGATGGAGACTCAAATAAAAATAAAAATTGCATAAAGTAAATAGAAGGGCCCTTCGCAGAGGGAAGCAAGGATTTGTAGAGGTGCCAAAGCTCAAAGCGAAAAAGATAGAGATAAAATATTTTGGGTGGCATGCTTTTCCTGTCAACGAAAATGATCGAGTAGTTCCCAATACTTTTCATGCTAGATATATCATAGGCGGTTCCCAAACAGAAAATAAAGTTTATTCCTTTTTCCACCATACTTTCACATTCCACGGCTAACCGAATCCACGAGTGCCGTCCATACCAATACTTTCCAAGGAATTTATTATTTAACAACATAAAGTAAATTCATTTTTCATTTCGGGACTGGGCATCTCTAATACCTTTGCCGTACTCTCGTGCAATGACAAGTGAATAAACACTCATCTTGAGAATAACACATCTAGCATGGAAAAATATCAGCCACCCCCTACCATTTCATGAGCGGTACGAGCACACAAAAAGGAAATTTATTTTGAAGATTAGAGATGGCACATACAAATTTGCTTAGAACCGCAAAAGAATACCGCATATAGGTAGGTATAGTAGACTCATATGGCAAAACTGGTTTGAGGATTTTGGATGCACAAGTAGTAATCCCACTTAGTACAAGTGAAGGCTAGCAAAAGATTGAGAAGCATCCAACCAAGAAACGAAAAATCTCATAAGCGATCATTAAGCATAACTAACACCAAATAATGCACCATAAGTAGGATGTAATTTCATTGCATAACTATTGACTTTCGTGCTTGCATAGGGAATCACAAACCTTAACACCAATATTCTTACTAAAGCATAATTACTCATCAACATGACTCACATATTATATCATCATACCGCAAAACTATTACAAAGAATCAAGTTTATTTTGTCCAATGATCTTCATGAAAGTTTTTATTATATCCCTCTTGAATATCTATCACTTTGGGACTAGTTTCATATGTTGCTTTTAATAGCTCAAACAAATCTAAGTGAAGAACATGAGCATAAAATTTTCTTCTCTCAAAATAGTATAATTGAAGCATGAGAGAATTTCTTAAAAAAAATTACTAACTCTCAAATAAATCTAAGTGAAGCATGAGAGCATTTCTTGAAAAATACTAAACCACACCGTGCTCAAAAAGATATAAGTGAAGCACTAGAGCAATTCCATAGCTCAAAAAGATTTAAGTGAAGCATAGAGAGCAATTCTAACAAGTCATAGCATAATTTTGGCTCTCTCAAATAGGTGTGTCCAGCAAGGATAGATGACACAAAATAAAAAGAAAAACAAGCAAAGACTCATATAATACAAGACGCTCCAAGCAAAACTCATGATATGTGACGAATAAAAATATAGCTCCAAGTAAAATACCGATGGTCGTTAGAAGAAAGAGGGGATGCCACTCGGGCATCCCCAAGCTTAGTTGCTTGCTTCTCTTTTAGATAATAGCTTGGGATGCCATGGGGCATCCCCAAGCTTAGGCTCTTTTTACTCCTTATTCCTTCATCCATCGTGATCTCACCCAAAACTTGAAAACTTCAATCACACAAAACTCAACAAAACCTTCATGAGATCCGTTAGTATAACAAAGCAAATCACTACTCTAAGTACTGTTGCAAACCCATTCATATTTTATTTCTGCATTATATCTACTGTATTCCAACTTTACTATAGCTTATACCCTCCAATACAAACCATAGATTTATCAAAATAAGCACACAATGCATAGAAAACAGAATCTGTCAAAAACAGAATAGTCTGTAGCAATCTGAAAACTTCGTATACTTATGTAACTCCAAAACTTCTGAAAAATTAGGACAACATAGGAAATTTTTATATCAATATTTTGTAAAAAAAATAATAATTTTACCATGACTCTGTGATTTTTAAAAATTGTGTGACTGGCGCACAAAGTTTCTGTTTTCCAACAAGATCAAATCAACTATCACCCAACAAGATCCCAAAGGCTTTGCTTGGCACAAACACTAATTAAAACACAAAAACACTCAAGAACAGAAAGAAAAAGACAAAAATAAATTTTATTCATTTGGTTGCCTCCCAACAAGCGATATCATTTTACGCCCCTAGCTAGGCATAAAGCATAGATTCAAGTATTGTCATCTTTATTTCTAGGTCCATAGGATGCCCTCATGATTGATTCATATGGAGGCTTAATTATTGTCCTAGGGAAGTGTTCCATACCCTTTCTTAGTGGAAATTGAAATTTAATATTGCCTTCTTTCATGTCAATCACGGCACCAATAGTACGTAAAAACGGTCTACCAAGTATAATTGGACAAGACGGATTGCAATCAATATCAAGAACAATAAAATCTATGGGCACATAGTTCCTATTTGCAAGAATAAGAACATCGTTAATTCTTCCCAAAGGTTTTTTAATAGTGGAATCCGCCAAGTGCAAATTTAAAGAACACTCTTCAATATTGGTGAGACCAAGCACATCACATAAAGATTTCAGAATTGTAGAAACACTAGCACCCAAGTCACATAAAGCAAAACACTCATAATTTTTAATCTTGACTTTGATAGTAGGTTCCCATTCGTCATGTAATTTTCTAGGAATTTAAATCTCTAATTCCAACTTTTCTTCCAAAGCTTTCATCATAGCATCAACAATATGTTTAGTAAAAGCTTTATTTTGTTCATAAGCATGGGGTGAATTTATCATGGATTGTAACAAAGAAATACAATCAATCAATGAATAATTATCATAATTAAAGTCTTTGTAATCAAAAGTGTGGGCACATCACTAGTTAAAGTTTTGGCCTCTCCAAACCCACTTTTATCAATTTTTTCAACAAGATTTTCACCCTCCAAATTATCGGCACGCCTCTTAACTAAAGTTGACTCTTCTTCAGTCCCTTTATTATCAATCTTAATTTTACTAAACAAGGAATCAATAGAAGAAACACCAATCATTTTAAGATCTTCATCATTTTTATCTTCTAACGAGATTGGTTTAGCGGCCATTTGATTTACTAGGGTAGCTTGTGCATCGGATATTTTGCCTAGCAAACTTTCAGCAAAAGCATACATAGATTGGAGATTACAAACTTCTCTACTAATATCATCAAGTTGTTTTGTTATAGCATCTAGCACAACGGAGTGCTCCTTAAGTTCTTCGGTAAAATATTTATTGTGCTCAAATTGTGTAGTCATATATTTCTTAGTACTTTTCTCAATTTCAAGCAAAATATTGGGGTAAGGAACATCATAATATTTTCTTTGAGGCATCATGACTACGCAAACAAGATTGCACACAAAAAACAGATCTTACGAGAAAACAGCGAACGAAAAAGAGGGCGAATAAAACGGCAATTTTTTGTGAAGTGGGGGAGATGAAAACGAGAGGCAAATGGCAAATAATGTAAATTGCAAGGAGATGAGATTTGTGATTAGGAACCTGGTAGATGTTGATGATGTCTCCCCGGCAACGGCGACAGAAGTTCCTTTTGATGCGGCTTGAACTACGTAGGTATTTCCCCAAAGAGGAAGGGATGATGCAGCACAGCTACGGTAGGTATTTCCCTCAGTGATGAGACCAAGGTTATTGAACCAGTAGGAGAACCACGCAACACTACGTGAACGGTACCTGCACACAAAGAACAAATACTTGCAACCCGACGTAAAAGAGGGGTTGTCAATCCCTCCCGGGTAAAAAGATAGATAAAATTGTAGTAGATTGGATAAATAGATCTCGCGGGAATGCGAGATAAAATAAGTAACAATAAACTGCAGCAAGGTATTTTTGGGTTTTTAGATTAATAGATCTGAAAATAAAAGCGAATAAAAATAGATCTCGAAGGCAAATATGATAAAGAAGAGACCCGGGGGCCGTAGATTTCACTAGTGGCTTCTCTCGAGAAAAATATCATACGGCGGGTAAACAAATTATTATTGGGCAATTGATAGAACTTCAAATAATTATGATGATATCCAGGCAATGATTATTATATAGTATCACGTCCAAGATTAGTAGACCGACTCCTGCCTGCATCTACTACTATTACTCCACACATCGACCGCTATCCAGCATGCATCTAGTGTATTAAGTTCATGGTGAAACGGAGTAATGCAATAAGAACGATGACATGATGTAGACAAGATCTATTCATGTAGGAATAGACCCCATCTTTTTATCCTTAATAGCAATGATACATACGTGTCATTTTCCCTTCTGTCACTGGGATTGAGCACCGTAAGATCGAACCTATCACGAAGCACCTCTTCCCATGGCAAGAAAAATCGATCTAGTCGGCCTAACTAAACCAAAGATTCGAAGAAGAAATACGAGGCTATAAGCAATCATGCATATAAGAGATCAAAACTCAAATAACTTTCATGGATAAAATAGATCTGATCATATACTCAAAGTTCATCGGATCCCAACAAACACACCGCAAAAAGAGTTACATCAAATAGATCTCCAAGAGAACATTGTATTGAGAATCAAAAGAGAGAGAGGAAGCCATCTAGCTACTAACTACGGACCCGTAGGTCAACAATGAACTACTCACGCATCATCGGAGAGGCACCAATGAGGACGATGAACCCCTCCGTGATGGTGTCTAGATTGGATCTGTGGTGTCTGGAACTTGCGGCGGCTGGAATTGTGTTTCGTCGACTCCCCTAGGGTTTTTGGAATATTGGGGTATTTATAGAGTGAAGAGGCGGTGCGGGAGGCGGCCGAGGTGGGCACAACCCACCAGGGCGCGCCTGGGCCCCCAGGCACAACCAGGTGGGTTGTGCTCCCCTCGGAGCCCCCCTCTGGTACTTCCTTGGCCCATCGTGTGTCTTCTGGTCCAAAAAAATCTCCAAAAAGTTTTGCTGCGCTTGGACTCCATTTGGTATTGATTTTCTGTGAAGTAAAAAACAAACAAAAAACAGCAACTGGCACTGGGCACTATGTCAATAGGTTAGTCCCAAAAAATGATATAAAGTTGCTATAAATTAATTGTAAAACATCCAAGAATGATAATATAACAGCATGGAACAATCAAAAATTATAGATACATTGGAGACGTATCAGATTTGCCTTTTTATCAGGGTTTTTTGTAGTCGCATGAATTATTTTTATGCAGTTGCCCACCTATAGGGATGATGTTGCATAATTTTAGGGAGCTAGTTGCTTTAGCTAATGTATGAAAGTTTCTGCATGAAAATTTGCATGGCAATCATCCTCATTCTTTTTTTCCAAGTGGTGATATTTTACATGAGGTTTTTTTAAAGTTACAGTAGCCAATATTTTTAGAATTCGTAGTTGCTCATTCATTAGGTTTCTGTAGCTGCTGTAGTTTTTGTGATGTCCATAACTGTAGTTGCCCATCAATAGTGTTGGTGTTGCCCTAAGTTAGGGAGGCAGTTGCTCAGCCACCCCTTTTTCACCTATTTCATCTTTTTCGCTAACTGTTTTATAATGTACATTTTTTTAACAAAAACAGCTCAAAGGCGAGTTCTCGAGGTGCACAAAAGATAGCCTTTTTGGGAGCATGGATCACATCCAGAAGTTTGTCGCTGCGAGGCTTCCTCAAACCTAGAACCCCAATGTATTTGCTTCCCTATTTTCGTTCATTCCTAAGAAATGCACTGCCTCTTTTTTTTGTTCATCATTGTGTTATATAGTCTTCTCATTCAGTTGCTTTTTTGTGTTTGCAGAAACAAAGGAGGTTGTCATTGCTGGTGCATGATATGTGCTCTGAAATATCAGTCGAAATGGGGAGGTTTGTTCAAGGTGTGGGCAAGCTGGACGAGGAGGAGGATGAACCGGCAGCCACAAGTGTTTCAAGGGTCGCAAGCGCATGTCAATCAGTGAGCAGGGAAAGGCAAAAAAGGGCAGCGGCAAGTCCAAAACAGCAGAAGATTGCAAAGCAGAAGAAAGTAAGGGGCAGTAGCACTCAGTGCGAGGACACACTTTTGTTGTCCGATGAAGAGGAGGAGGAATCGGATGCGGAAGAATTTGAATCTTCAAAAGAAGAAGAAGAAGAGGAAGGGAAAGATGAGGACAGTCTTGAAGAGGAGAGTTCGGATGAGGAGGGGGTCAGCAATGATGATGATGATGACTATGATGATGATCCTCCCTCATACAGCAGCCCACCAGCAGCAATAGAAACTGGTGATGATCAGTTAGAGCGCATGGACGTTGACAACTCTCAGCGGTCTGTTGGTGGGGGAGATGGTGGTGAAGAGGAGGAAGAGGACGATGAGGGGGATGATGAAGAGGAAGTGCATCACGAGGAGGAGGATGGTAACGAGGAAGAGGAGGATGAAGAGTGCAAAGTCAAGGAGAGAAATGCGGAAGAGGGTAATGAAAAAGATAATGAAGTAGAAAAGAAAGACGGGGGGCAGAGGAGAAAGAGGACGATGGAAAGAACGAAGAGGAGAAAAAAGAGGAGGAGGAAGATAGAGAGGATGAAGGTGATGAGGTGGAGGAAGATGGTGGGGGAGGGAAGGAGGGGATGAAGATAAGGATGATGGCGGCACGGGCGGCAACGCTAGCACCGACAAGCCCGGCGGCAGCGGCTGCCATGATGAGGATAATTCACGAAATCTGGGGTGGCGCAGGGGCAGTGTTGACGATGAGGTGCGGCTAAGTAAGATCATGGAGAAACTCAAGCGTACTGGCAAGGAACAACAGCAGCCAGAGCAAACGATGTCTGTTGAGAGCACACAAGGAAGCATCGAAAGTGCCGGCAGTTTTTTTTCAAAGCAGCTTCATTAAGAAGGACATGCGGAAGGAGCCATTTGAGGTAGACAGCGGGCCTGTTATTTCAGCTGCAGATGTGGTGAGGATTGGAGACTCGCAGTACAAGTAGAAGCAGGTCATCCTTGAGCTCTGAGATATCCTTCTTTTTCCTGTGCCCGTGGTGCCAACTGAGGAAAAATTCTCCGGGATGGATTTGTGCCTTGAGGTGACTGGAGATGTTGTGGAACCACCAAGTATTGGTCCAAAAGAGTTGGAAACACGGCTTGCAGGAGGAGCTAGAGGGGGTGCTATGAGGAAGGTTAATAAAGTGTCCTACAGGGAAACTAAGGTTACTGTTATGTCCCCGAAAGAAAGCCAGGTTGCGGCGGGTCAAAGTGTTGTAAATACGACAACCAGTCAGTAAGCTCCGACAGATCAGAGGCCAACAGATGAAGCGGCAAGTCAGAAAGTCACATCACCATCAAAAACCAAGGTTTATCAGAAAAAAGCAGCAAAGAAGCAAAATAGAGCAACTGCTCATATGCTGGAAGCAACTCAGCAAAAAAATCAAGCAACTGCTGAATCAGCAAAGAATGAAAACAGAGCAACTGCTGATACCTTGGAAGCAACTCAGGAAAAAACTCAGGCAACCAGAGTGAGTATGCAGGCAGCAACCCCTCCCAAACAAAGTGAGGAAGCAACTGCTGTGCTGGAGGAAGCAACTCCTGAGCTGGAGCAAGCAACTATTGAAGCAACAGCACAGGAATCAACAGATAAGCCCCCGGTAGTCCCCACCAAGCAAGCGTGCTCTGCAAAGAGGAAAGAAATATCGTTTGATGATATTAGGGGCATCAACGAGTTGCTCGAAAAGTGCGTCAGCCCAGGTTCAACGCCACCGCTCGTGAGGAGTAAATCTGCTGGTACCATACCTGTAATACGGACACCACCTGCCATTAATCTATCAGCAAACAAAGGAGCATTTGATTCAGGTGAAGAACCAGGATTGCTGCACAGATCAAAGTCTGGAAGTGCTGTTTTGGATGATTACTATCCAGCTCCTCCTTTCGATCTTGGGATAGATGAACCAGCGGGAATAACAGGTGAGGAGAGCTAGGCAGCAGAGGATAAGGGGGTGGCAAATGCACCTGCCATCGGCGACATTGAGTGGGGAATTGACTGGGGCAACTTGGATTTTGATGAAGTCATCGAGGGGGCAGTGAAAAGTGCTATAGCACAGAGCGCGGGGCACATGTCACCTGCCAGATTCAGTACACCAACTGAAGTTGCAAAAACAAGTGCTGAGGGGGAGTCGGGCAAAAGTGCTGCCAGCAGCTCGGGCGAGCCCGTTCCTGAGAAGCGCGAGAGGAGGATATTGAAAGCTCCACCATCACAAAAGTCACCATATGTGAATGTAGATATGAGGAAGGATTTCACATGCAATGTAGAAACAAACAGAATGTATGCAATGGTTCTGTTGTTTGGAGGAGGAGGGACGATGAGGACGTCGCAGGGAGATGATACAACGTGTGTGTTTTTCCAGTAGCCACTTTTTTCTCAACAGAGCTTTTTCTTGTTCTACAGGCCGCACATCATAAACTATCGCGGCTACTTTTGCACAATCAAGGGGCTTGCTCAATCAATGAAGAAGGCTGGATGGATGAAGACACATGTCTTTGAGTTAGGGATTGAGGCAATCATGTGCAACAGAAGGGTGGGGTCCAAGAAAATTATCATGCCTGTTAGGTTTTCGGTAAGAAAATAAAGCCCACAGTTTTTATTCAGTTGGCTTTTTCTTTTTTTTTTCTTTGTTTGGCACTGTCATTTTTTCTTTACCATCTCCTTCTGCCTTTTTTCACAGATTTGGCTTCAAAAACTTGATTTCGATGTAAAGGAGCTGCATGATAGGTTCAACCAATCAAACTGTTTGGATGAGCAAGACATGGTATGCTCCATGTTTTGCTAGTTGCTTCCATTTAAAACATAAGTTGCCTATTTTTATCCTTCTGGGTGTTGTCGCCTAAAATTTTACAACCTGCGACACATACTTAGGATCCATCTGTTATTACACTTTTTTGGTTTTTTTGAAATATGTTTTAGGTGCATGTACAAACACACACTAGTGTGTACCTACAAAGTATAATAGGCCCCACAAGATATGACTGAGCAGTATCTGTCAGTTGCCTTTTTTTAACATCTAAGTTGCCTGTTATACAATGCATTATTGCCTAAAAAGTGTATGTTTCTAGTGGCAAATTTTTGCACAGGTTGAAAAACCAAGTGCATTTTTGTCTATGTTTCATAGTTCAGAAGTAAGAAATTATTTTCTTCATTTTTGGTTTTTACATCTCTGTCTCACCGACTCAAGTAAAGTTTCTGCTAAAAACTCATAGGGTTGCCTGAAATCATATCAGAAGTTGATGTTTTTTGTGTTTTCTAAGATCATATCAGAAGTTGATATCTGAAAATCATAGGGAGTTGCCTGAAATCATATCAGAAGTTGCTCCTAAAAACTCATAGGGTTGCCTGAAATCATATCAGAAGTTGGTGTTTTTTTTGTCTTTGTAAGATCATATCAAAAGTTGATACCAGAAAATCATAGGGAGTTGCCTGAAATCATATCAGAAGTTGCTCCTAAAAACTCATAGGGTTGCCTGAAATCATATCAGAAGTTGGTGTTTTTGTTATGCACAGAACATACCCAATCCTGTTATAGCTGACACCCAAGTTTTTTTTAAGGTTATGATTCCTGTGCTTGAAAATTTAGATCCAGATAATGCCCATGGTCCACACCACTACTGGCTATTCAATATCAATTTGAGGGATAAAAGGTTCGAAGTGTTTGACTCATGGAGGAATATAAAGAAAAGCAAGAGGCTGGATGAAGTAGCAAGGGCTATTGTAGCAGCAGTCCGCGTATTGTGGGACAAATACTATCCAAAACAAGCAAAGATGACGGAGAAGTTTCCGCTTGTGGATATCGATGCACCAAAGCAAACTGTAGCGTAAGGACTAACCTAGCTACATACATCTCGTTGTTTATAAGACGGAGTTTTGCTTTTTATTCATAAGTGCTTTCCCTGACATAGGGTTTTGTTCTTGCTGATTTGTTGTTTATCTTTTTTTTTTGCAGTGGTGACTGTAGCATATTCGCATTGATGAACATGTTATTGTGGAATGGGACGTGGCTTCCAAACTACGGACAAAGCGACATACCAAACATCAGGAAAGAAAATGACAATCTCCATGCTGAAGTGTGACCTGAACAAGGTTCTATGGCAGGAGATCCTCAAACCGGTCAAGAAGTGAATGAACAAGTAGGTACACTTTTTTTCTACTACAGAATGTGTGCCATTAGAAAACTCGCAAAAGTTGCTCCAAAACCACCTAAAACAAGTTTGCATAAATCATAAGCGTCCGTAGGTTTGTAAGTTTTCGAGCAAGGAAATAAAGCACAAATGTTAAGCATCCACCTACAATGTCTCCATTTTGTGAATTTAAAGCTAGGAAAAGACATAAATGAAAACAAGTTCATGCAGGACACAAAAATCCATAGTTGCTTTTTGAACTGTAAGTTTCTTGATTTTCCTTCTAGATCTGCTCAAAAACCAGGCCACAGTTGCTTCATCTAGCAGGAACACTATTGCTTTTTTTTTTGCTTCAACTAGTTTGCAAGCCCAGGGGTCATTTTATTCATGTGGTAACCATCACAACAGCTTCCCTGGACACGTCGCAGCAGTGTGGTCGATTCATTCACAGATGCTGCATTTGTTCTTTTTCTTGGGGTGTAGCTCTAGTGCTGATTAGAAGCGCCTGCTGCGGCTGCGCCCTTTTCTGACTGACTGAGGTGGATCCATAGGAGCAGGGAGCAGGAGGTTAGCCTGCACCACTTGGCCTGAACCACTTGGGGCATTAGCGTTTGATGCTTCCCTACCCCAATATTGATATTTATTGCATTATGGGCTGTTATTACACATTATGGTACAATACTTATGCCTTTTCTCTCTTATTTTACAAGGGTTACACAAAGAGGGAGAATGCCGGCAGCTGGAATCCTGGACCGGAAAGGAGCAAATCTGAGAGACCTATTCTGCACAACTCCAAAAGTCCTAAAAATTTACGGAGAATTATTTTGGAATATATAAAAAATATTGGGCAAAGAAAATACCAGAGGGGACCCACCAGGAGGCCACAAGCCTGGGGGCGCGCCCTACCCCCTGAGCGTGCCCCTATGGCTTATGGGCCCCCTGTCAGGGCTCCGGTGCCCATCTTCTGCTATATGGAGGGTTTTGACCTGGAAAAAATCAGAAGAGAGCTTTTGGGACGAAGCGCCGCCATCTCGAGGCGGAACCTAGGCAGAAGCAATCTAGGGCTCCGGCAGAGCTGTTCTGTCGGGGAAACTTCCCTCCCGGAGGGGGAAATCGAAGCCATCGTCATCACCAACGATCCTCTCATCGAGAGGGGGTCAATCTCCATCAACATCTTCACCAGCACCATCTCCTCTCAAACCCTAGTTCATCTCTTGTATCCGATCTTTGTCTCAAAACCTCAGACTGGTACCTGTGGGTTGCTAGTAGTGTTGATTACTCCCTGTAGTTGATGCTAGTTGGTTTATCCGGTGGGAGATCATATGTTCAGATCCTTAATGCTCTTCAATACCCCTCTGATTATGAACATGAATATGCTTTGTGAGTAGTTACATTTGTTCCTGAGGACATGGGAGAAGTCTTGTTATAAGTAATCATGTGAATTTGGTATTCGTTCGATATTTTGATGAGATGTATGTTGTCTTTTCTCTAGTGGTGTTATGTGAACGTCGACTACATGACACTTAACCATGATTTGGGCCTAGGGGAAGGCATTGGGAAGTAATAAGTAGATGATGGGTTGCTAGAGTGACAGAAGCTTAAACCCTAGTTTATGCGTTGCTTCGTAAGGGGCTGATTTGGATCCACATGTTTCATGCTATGGCTAGATTTATCTTAATTCTTCTTTCATAGTTGCGGATGCTTGCGAGAGGGGTTAATCATAAGTGGGAGGCTTGTCCAAGTAAGGATAGCACCCAAGCACCGGCCCACCCACATATCAAATTATCAAAGTAATGAACGCGAATCATATGAGCATGATGAAAACTAACTTGACAACAATTCCCATGTGTCCTCGGGAGCGCTTTGCTTTATATAAGAGTTCGTCCAGGCTTGTCCTTTGCTACAAAAAGGATTGGGCCACCTTGCTGCACCTTTGTTACACTTGTTACTTGTTACCCATTACGAATTATCTTATCACAAAACTATCTGTTACCGATAATTTCAGTGCTTGCAGAGAATACCTCGCTGAAAACCGCTTGTCATTTCCTTCTGCTCCTCGTTGGGTTCGACACTCTTACTTATCAAAAGGACTACGATAGATCCCCTATACTTGTGGGTCATCAAGACTATTTTCTGGCGCCGTTGCCGGGGAGTGAAGCGCCTTTGGTGAGTGGAATTTGGTAAGGAAACATTTGTATTACGTGCTGAAATTTACTGTCACTTGTCACTATGGAAAATAATCCTTTGATGGGCTTGTTCGGGGTATCTTCAGCTCGAACGGTAGAGCAAGAAGTTGCTCCTCAACCTACTGAACCTACTGAAAATATTTATTATGAAATTCCTTCGGGTATGATAGAGAAACTGCTAGCTAATCCTTATGCGGGAGATGGAACACTACATCCTGATATGCATCTAATCTATGTGGATGAAGTTTGTGGATTATTTAAGCTTGCAGGTTTGCCCGAGGATGATGTCAAGAAGAAGGTCTTCCCTTTATCTTTGAAGGTAAAGCATTGACATGGCATAGGCTATGTGATGATATTGGATCTTGGAATTACAACCGATTGAAATTGGAATTTCATCAGAAGTTTTATCCTATGCATCTGGTTCATCGTGATCGGAATTATATATATAATTTTTGGCCTCATGAAGGAGAAAGTATCGCTCAAGCTTGGTGGAGGCTTAAGTCAATGTTATATTCATGCCCCAATCATGAGCTCTCAAGAGAAATTATTATTCAGAATTTTTATGATCGGCTTTCTCGTAATGATCAATCCATGCTCGATACTTCTTGTACTGGTTTTTTTATGAAGAATACTATTGAATTCAAATGGGATTTATTGGAAAGAATTAAACGCAACTCTGAAGATTGGGAACTCGACGAAGGTAATGAGTCAGGTATAAGCCTTAAATTTGATTGTGTTAAATCTTTCATGGATACCAATGCTTTTCGTGAATTTAGCACTAAATATGGTCTTGACTCTGAGATAGTAGCTTCTTTCTGTGAATCATTTGCTACTCATGTTGATATCCCTAAGGAGAAGTGGTTTAAATATCATCCTCCCATTGAAGTGAAAGTAGTAGAACCTATTAAAGTTGAAGAAGAAACCATTACTTATAATGTTGATCCTATTGTTCCTACTGCTTATATTGAGAAACCACCTTTTCCTGTTAGGATAAGGGATCATGCTAAAGCTTCGGCTGTGGTTCGTAAGAGTTATACTAGAACACCTACACCCCCTGAACAAATTAAAGCTGAACCTAGTATTGCTATGGTTAAAGATCTCTTGGTCGATAATATTGATGGGCATGTTATTTATTTCTGTGACGAAGCTGCTAGAATTGCTAGACCTGATACTAAAGATAAACATAGACCTATTGTTGGCATGCCTGTTGTTTCTGTTAAAATAGGAGATCATTGTTATCATGGCTTATGTGATGTGGGTGCTAGTGTGAGTGCAATTCCTTTTACTTTATATCAAGAAATTATGAATGATATTGCACCTGCTGAGATGGAAGATATTGATGTTACTATTAAGCTTGCCAATAGAGATACTATATCACCAATTGGGATTGTTAGAGATGTTGAAGTCTTGTGTGGGAAAATAAAATACCCTACTAATTTTCTTGTTCTTGGTTCCCCACAAGATGATTTTTGTCCCATTATATTTGGTAGACCTTCCTTGAACACTGTCAATGCTAAGATAGATTGCGAGAAAGAAACTGTTAGTGTAAGTTTCAGGGATGTGTCTCATGAGTTTAATTTCTCCAAATTTCGTAGACAACCCGATGATAAAGAATTGCCTAGTAAGGATGAAATTATTGGTCTTACTTCTATTGTCGTGCCTCCTACCGATCCTTTAGAACAATATTTTCTAGACCATGAAAATGATATGTTTATGAATGAAAGGAAGGAATTAGATGAAATATTCTTTAACCAAATGCCTATTTTGAAAAACAACTTGCCTGTTGAAATCTTTGGGGATCCTCCTCCACCCAAGGGTGATCCCGTGTTTGAGCTTAAGTAATTACCTGATACTTTGAAATATGCTTATCTTGATGAAAAGAAGATGTATCCTGTTATTATTAGTGCTAACCTTTCAGAGCATGAAGAAAAGAAATTATTGAAAACTCCGAGGAAGCACCGTGCCGCTATTGGATATACTCTTGATGATCTTAAGGGCATTAGTCCCACTCTATGTCAGCACAAAATTAATATGGAGCCTGATGCTAAACCAGTTGTTGATCATCAACAACGATTAAATCCTAAGATGAAGGAAGTGGTAAGAAATGAAATACTAAAGCTTCTGGAGGCAGGTATAATTTACCCTATTGCTGATAGTAGATGGGTAAGTCCCGTTCATTGTGTCCCTAAGAAGGGAGGTATTACTGTTGTTCCTGATGATAAGAATGAATTGATCCCACAAAGAATTGTAAAAGGTTATAGGATGGTAATTGATTTTTGCAAATTAAACAAAGCTACTAGAAAAGATCATTATCCTCTACCTTTTATTGATCAAATGCTAGAAAGACTATCCAAACAAACATATTTTTGCTTTCTAGATGGTTATTCTGGTTTTTCTCAAATACCTGTGTCAAAAGAGGATCAAGAGAAAACCACTTTTACATGCCCTTTTGGTACTTTTGCTTATAGACGTATGCCTTTTGGTTTATGCAATGCACCTGCTACCTTTCAAAGATGTATGACTGCTATATTCTCTGACTTTTATGAAAAGATTGTTGAGGTTTTCATGGATGATTTCTCCGTTTACGGAACTTCTTTTGATGATTGCTTAAGCAACCTTGATCGAGTTTTGCAGAGATGTGAAGAAACTAACCTTGTTTTGAATTGGGAGAAGTGCCACTTTATGGTTAATGAAGGTATTGTCTTGGGGCATAAAATTTCTGAAAGAGGTATTGAACTTGATAAAGCTAAAGTAGATGCTATTGAAAAGATGCCGTGTCCTAAAGATATCAAAGGTATAAGAAGTTTCCTTGGTCATGCTGGTTTCAATAGGAGGTTTATTAAAGACTTCTCTAAAATTTCTAGGACAGATAACCCACAAGTATAGGGGATCGCAACAGTTTTCCAGGGTAGAGTATTCAACCCAAATTTATTGATTCGACACAAGGGGAGCCAAAGAATATTCTCAAGTATTAGTAGTTGAGTTGTCAATTCAACCACACCTGAAAGACTTAATATCTGCAGCAAAGTATTTAGTAGCAAAGTAGTATGGAAGTAACCGTAACGGTGGCAAAAGTAACAGTAGCAGTTTTGTAGCAATTGTAACAGTGGCAACAGAAAAGTAACTTAGCAAAGAACAATATGTGAAAAGCTCATAGGCAATGGATCAATGATGGATAATTATGTTGTATGGAATTCAACATGCAACAGTTATAACCTAGGGTGACACAGAACTAGCTCCAATTCATCAATATAATGTAGGCATGTATTCCGAATATAGTCATACGTGCTTATGGAAAAGAACTTGCATGACATCTTTTGTCCTACCCTCCCGTGGCAGCGGGGTCCTATTGGAAACTAAGGGATATTAAGGTCTCCTTTTAATAGAGAACCGGACCAAAGCATTAGCACTTAGTGAATACATGAACTCCTCAAACTACGGTCATCACCGGGAAGTGTCCTGACTATTGTCACTCCGGGGTTGCCGGATCATAACACGTAGTAGGTGACTATAACTTGCAAGATAGGATTAAGAACACAAATATATTCATGAAAACATAATAGGTTCAGATCTGAAATCATGGCACTCGGGCCCTAGTGACAAGCATTAGGCATAGCAAAGTCATAGCAACATCAATCTTAGAACATAGTGGATACTAGGGGTCAAATCCTAATAAAACTAACTCGATTACATGATAGATCTCATCCAACCCATCACCGTCCAGCAAGCCTACGATGGAATTACTCATGCACGGCGGTGAGCATCATGAAATTGGTGATGGAGGATGGTTGATGATGACGATGGCGATGATTTCCCTTCTCCGGAGCCCAAAACGGACTCCAAATCTAGCCTCCCAGGGAAGAACAGGAGGTGACGGCGGCTCCGTATCGTAAAACACGATGAATCCTTCTCTCTGATTTTTTTCTCCCTGAATGTGAATATATGGAATTGGAGTTGAGGTCGGTAGAGGTTCAGGGGGCCCATAAGGACGGAGGGCACGCCCCAGGGGGGTGGGCGCGCCCCCCACCCTTGTGGCCAGCGTGTGGGCCCCCTTCAGTTGATTCTTTCGCCATATTTTTTTATTCCAAAACTGATCTCCGTGAAGTTTCAGGTCATTCTGAGAACTTTTATTTCTGCACAAAAATAACACCATGGCAATTCTGCTGAAAACAGCGTCAGTCCGGGTTAGTTCCATTCAAATCATGCAAATTAGAGTTCAAAACAAGGGCAAAAGAGTTTGGAAAAGTAGATACGATGGAGACGTATCAACTCCCCCAAGCTTAAACCATTGCTTGTCCTCAAGCAATTCAGTTGACAAACTGAAAGTGATAAAGAAAGACTTTTACAAACTCTGTTTGATCTTGTTGTTGCAAATGTGTAAAGCCAGCATTCAAGTTTTCAGCAAAGATTATGAACTAACCTTATTCACAATAACGTTTAGGTCTCACATTTACTCGTATCAATGGCATAATCAACTAGCGAGTAATAATAATAAATCTCGGATGACAACACTTTTTCAAAACAATCATGATATGATATAACAAGATGGTATCTCGCTAGCCCTTTCTAAGACCGCAAAACATAAATGCAGAGCACCCCTCAAGATCAAGGACTGACTAGACATTGTAATTCATGGTAAAAGAGATCCAGTCACAGTCATACTCAATATAAATTAATAATAATGCATACAAATGACAGTGGTGCTCTCTAACTGGTGCTTTTTATAAGAGGATGATGACTCAGCAATAAAAGTAAATAGATAGGCCCTTCACAGAGGGAAGCAGGGATTTGCAGAGGTGCCAGAGCTCGAGTTTTTGAAATAGAGATAAATAATATTTTGAGCGGCATGCTTTCATTGTCAACATAACAACAAAGAGATCTCAGTATCTTCCATGCTACATACATTATAGGCGGTTCCCAAACAGAATGGTAAAGTTTTTACTCCCCCACCACCAACAAGCACACTCCACGGCTGGTCCGAAACAACGAGTACCGTCCAACTAACAACAATCCTGGGGGAGTTTTGTTTGCAATTATTTTGATTTGATTTGAGCATGGGACTGGGCATCCCGATTACCAGCCATTTTATCGTGAATGATGAGCGGAGTCGACTCATCGTGAGAATAACCCACCTAGCATGGAAGATATTGACAGTCCTAGTTGCTACATGAGCAATTCGAGCATACAAAACAGATTATCATTTGAAGGTTTAGAGTTTGGCACATGCAAATTTACTTGGAACGGCAGGTAAATACCGCATATAGGTAGGTATGGTGGACTCATATGGAATGACTTTGGGTTTATGGAGATGGATGCACAAGCAGTATTCCCGCTTAGTACAGGTGAAGGCTAGAAAAAGACTGGGAAGCGACCAACTAGAGAGCGACAATAGTCATAAACATGCATTGAGAGTAACCAACATTGAGTGCAAGCATGAGTAGGATATAAATCACCATGAACATAAATATCGTGGAGGCTATGTTGATTTTGTTTCAACTACATGCGTGAACATGTGCCAAAGTGAAGCCACTCGAACCATTCAAAGGAGGATACCATCCTATCATACTAGATCACAACCATTTTAATTTCCATGTTGGCACGCAAGGTAAACCATTATAAACCCCTAGCTAATTAAGCATGGCATGAGTAACTATAATCTCTAATTGTCATTGCAAACATGTTTCATTCATAATAGGCTGAATCAGGAATGATGAACTAATCATATTTACAAAGACAAGATAGGTCGAGTTCATACTAGCTTTTCCTCATCTCAATCATTTCATCATATATCGTCATTATTGCCTTTCATTTGCACGACCGAACGGTGTGAATAATAGTAATAGTGCACGTGCATTGGACTAAACTGGAATCTGCAAACATTTATTCAAAGGAGAAGACAAGGTAATATGGGCTCTTTGTTAGATCAACAATAATGCATATGAGAGCCACTCAACATTTTCATCATGGTCTTCTCCTCTCGACCCCCAAAGAAAAGAAAAGAATTTCAAAGAAAAACACTAAAATGTTTTTGGAGTTTTTATTTATCTGAAGAAAGTGAAACAAGAACGAGAAAAACTATTTACACGAGAAAGCTCCCAACAAGCAAAGGAAGAACGAGAAATATTTTTGGGTTTTCTTTTAATACTATTACTAAGCATGCGTAGAAAGGAAATAAACTACAACTAAATTTTTTTTTTGGTTTTTCTCAAGGTTTTTCAAATACAAAAGAAGAAAGCGAGAAAAAGAAATAAACTAACATGGATAATACAATGAAAAAGTATGAACACCGACAACTGGAATAAGTGTGTGAACAAGAATGTAATGTCGGTGAGAAATACGTACTCCCCCAAGCTTAGGCTTTTGGCCTAAGTTGGTCTAAGCCCATGGATCAAAGTAGCCCTCTCTAGTGTACTGAGGAGGATCCTGGGGGTTCCACTGGTTGGCGAGCTCCTGTGGCTCCCACTGATAAATAGACTCCTGATATGGGTCCGGTGATGTCTCTGGCTCAGGAACTGGGGATCGTGTCCCCTCCCAGTATGCATGAATTTCCACGGGCAAAACGAAGTACCTGCCTGAATGAATATCGAACAAAGTAGGTGCAGGCAAGGTAATAATCTGAGAAGTGTCCTCGCTAAATATCAAGTTATAAATGAGCCTCTTTTCCTCATCATAGCGAATTAACTTATGTGTTACCATGCTATCATAATCTAAGTATATGGTGGGTAGCAGTTTCTCCTCTTTCTCATAGTGCCTAATGGGTATCTCGAACCGTCTAGCAAGGCGGGAGGCAAAGATACCTCCGAAAATAGGACCCTTTGTACGGTTTAAACTCAACCGCTTAGCGACCATAGCGCCTAAACTGAAAGTTTTATAACGAAGTAAAGCATGGCACAAAATGGCAAGGTCAGGAGCACTAAGGCCTCCGCTCTCCCCACGACCAATTAAACATCTCCCAACAAATAATGAGTAGTAACGTAAAACAGGAAAATGTAAACTAGCCACTCTCGCTTCTGACACCCTTCTCCTTTCACCTACGGTGACTTCATCAATAAAATCTTCCACATCTCTAGGACATGGTTCTTCGATGCTACCCTCATAAGGTAATTTACAAACCTCACAAAAGTCATAAAGCGTCATTTCCTTATGCTCATCATATAAGTGAAACTCTACCATGGGTGGTGATCTCCTAGCATGAAAATGAAAATTTTGCACGAAAGTATTAGTGAGTAGGAGATACTGATCACACTGGTCATGGAGGAAGTCGGTGATGCCTGTATTCTCAGCCAAATAATAGAAATCATCATAAATTCTGGCCGCTTGTCAGAATGCATCACATGGCCATTCACACGGCCGAATCTCCGTGGAGCGAGGAAGATTGTACTTGGGCTTCTCCTTCTCCTCATTTTCCTTTTCCTTTGAACCACGGCTCGAGGAACCTCTCAACAACCTCCTCATCATTTCTTCCTCTGAAAATTTCTGAAATTTTTAGTGACTCAAAATAAAAGTGAACCAAACTCAACAAGATTGATAGCAACTACTCCTACAAGTGCCTAGAGGCTATATCATGCAACAAAACTACTTTGGACCATATAAATTTGACATGCAAGCTCAAGAACAAGGTCACCACAGCAGCAAAAATTTGCAATGAATAAAGCACTAGAACAAAAACTAATTGGACCATTGGAGGAGTCACATACCGAAGAACAATCCCCCAAAACAGTTTTGCACATGGAGCTTTGAGCAAGCAGATCGAAAATGGCAACAAAATGAGCAAGAACACGGGTTTGAGCTATGGGATGATTTTTTCTAGTTGGAGACGAAGTGTATGGGTGCTGGAATAAGTGGAGGGGACCCACGTGGGGCCCACAAGGTCGGGGGCGCGCCCAGGGGGGTAGGGCGCGCCCTCCACCCTTGTGGCCCACTGGTGCAGCCCCCTGGTGCATGTTCAATGCTAGAAATTTTCAAATATTCTATAAAAAATCATACTAAATTTTCAGGGCATTTGGAGAACTTTTATTTTTGGGACATTTTTTATTGCATGGATAATCTAGAAAACAGACAGAAAATACTAATTTTGCTTTATTTAATCTAAATAATAGAAAGTAAAAAGTAGGTACAGAAAGTTGTGCTTTCTAAATTCATCCATGTCATGCTCATCAAAAGGAATCCATTAACAAGGTTGATCAAGTCTTATTAACAAACTTCTTCCGAATGACATGAAACCGGAGAATTTTTGAATAATACTAGGTTACCTCAACGGGGATATACATGTCCCCAACAATAAGAATATCATATTTCACTACTAGGGAAAACCTTATACACAGAATCTTACCAGCAGCGCGGTTTAAAATAAGGCGCTACTGCTACTTAGCAGTAGCGCGCGGAAACAAACCGCGCTACTGCTACCCACGTAGTAGTAGCGCGTTAGCAAAACATCACGCTACTACTACAATTGCGACGACGTTGCCGCCAGACTAGGTATAGTAGTAGCGCATGTTTTGTAAACGCACTACTGCTATTGAACTTAGCAGCAGCGCTTTTCGCCAACCCACGCTGCTGCTAAGTTTAGTCCACTCGTTGCAAATAAGTTTAGTCCCACCTCACTCCGCGAACAGGGTGTTTACCACCTTAAATACGTTACTTCTTTAACCATCACAACCACTTGGTCTTCATTGAACTCTATGTGTAGGATCTGTGGCCACAATAGGAATCTTCGCCGGTTCTTAAACCGGTGAAGATTCCTATTGACAATTTAGATTCTACACAAAAAGATCATTGGTAACCAATGTATTTTTTTTACATGCTTAGCCTTAGCAGTAGTGCGTTTTGCAGAAGGCGCTACTGCTACAGGCATAGCAGTAGCGATTCTCGTGGTAAAAGCGATATTGCTATGGAGTTTAGCAGTAGCGCTTTATCCTAGCGCGCGCTACTACTAAGTTCAATACTATCTTCCCCAACCGGCCGCCCCCACTCTCACTCTCGCTCCCCTGCACCCCCCGTCGTCCGCCGCCGCCGCCGTTCCCCGACCACCGTCGTCGCCCACCGCCGCCGACGCTCCTGCTCCTCCTCCACTGAGGTAGTCCCTCCATCCCTCCTCCTCCCTCCTCCTCCTCTCTCCTCCCTCCTTCTCCTCCCTCCTCCCTACCACGCCCCTCCCTCCTCCTCAGCCCTCCTCCCCCTCCTCCCTCCATCTCTCCTAACCCTAAACTGTTTTTTACTGTTCTTGTATAATGTAGTTTTTTTATGTTTTAGTAAGAAATTAATTATTTTTATTACAGTAAGGCTTAGTTGAACTAGTTGAATTAATAGAACTAGTTTATTTTTAGTAAGAAAATTTAGGTATATGAGATTTGATGATCTAATTAAAATTTTACTATAGAACTAGTTTATTTTTAGTAAGAAAATTAATAGAACTAGTTTATTTTTAGTAAGTGCTTAGTTGAACTAGTTGAATTAATAGAACTAGTTGAATTTATGTCATTATCACTTTGTCATCAAAGAATGTTATATGAGATTTGATGATCTAATTAAAATTTTACTTGGTGGAATATGCAGGCTTTGTAGAGTCGTGTCTCCTTGGAGTGATCGTCATCCGAGCTACCTCTACTTCCTCTACACCCGAGTCGGTGAGCTAAAAGTCCACCTCCTCCTTCTCCACTCCTCGGTGTTGAATAGAGTAGAACTAGGGTATTTAGTTATGCTTCTTAACCAAATGAAATGTTCGGGTTATAAGATATATTGAAATGTTTTTGTCAATATTGAACCATTGAAATGCAATGAGCACCAGTTTATGCTCATGTGCGAACTGTTGATTCATTTCCGAGTGGCCTAAGTTTTGCCGGAGTGTTGATTCATTTCCGTTCCAGCAAATTTCAGGCACTCGATATGTCCTATTAGCAAAGGTCATGCCAGATTTTTCCGTGAATTTAAGCATGACTTGTACTAGAATATATAGGAAATATCGAGTGCCCCGGATTTGCTAGAAAGAGAATTAAACGACATTTCGAGTTGACTTTAAGTTCGTCGGGGCTCCATACATGACAGTCAAAAAATCAGTGAGGGAGAGTCTCCACCATATATGAGAGAAGAAGAATGCCGACTGTTGTCGTGGGGGTCGCTTCTCCTTCTTTTCCTTGTGCTAGATATTTGTAATGCACTAGGGAAAGGAGGAGTAGCGACCATCACCGACGGTCGCAATATCAGAGAGGGAGTGCCCACCATATACGTGAGATGAGAGTTTAGGAAGGAAGACTCGACAGACAAAAAGTCAACCCGTTGCATATTGAGTATTAATAGTGATCTGTGTGTTGAGTTTCCTGGTAGTTGCCTTAGATCGATTTTCAATTAATGTCTTAGGAAATGTCTGACGATGAAAGGGAATTCGTTATGTGCGAATACTGCAAAGACGAGCGCGGCCTATGCGACAGGCCTCACCTAGTTGGTGGTAGGCGCTTCAGCATCGTGCTGGATGAGAACTTCGAAGTGGATACAGTAAGTCACAACGACAAGTCTTTTTTCATAATTAAGCATGACTTCTGCTTCTTTTGCTTCAACTTATAATTTTTTTTTTTACTATTCTACTAGTTTATCCCCTGCCATGCAAGAATTTATGTCTTGGATAAGATTGGTTTCAGTACTATGGAAAGTACGGAGGTAAAGAGAGTTCACTTGAGGACCGAGCATGGTTATACTTTTACCATAAAATTATACAATGCAGACACCTACTCCTATTTTGAATGCAAAAATTGGAGAGCACTATGCAAGGCTTATGCATTTGAGCCTAATATGCTTATCACCTTTAATATTCGTCCGGAAGATGAAATTGAAGGTAATATCGACATCTGGGTCGATGTGCAGACGCCTCCAGTTATACCATTATGTGAGTTTCTCAACCATATTTATTAAGTAATTTATATTGTTTATTTAAAAATAGTTGACAACTAATTTTTATTGACAGCTTATTTCCATTCAAGCAAACATGTCCAGCGCTTGGTAGACAACACCTACTACTGTCCCGGGGCTGAACTAAACTGCGAGGAGATAGGTCATTATGTTTCATGGCTTGAGGATCTTGATACTGTCAAGACAGGTTATTTTCCTGGACTTCGAGATATTAGTACTCAAAATGTGCGACCACTAGTGTGCATATTGAACTACGGTCACATCTATTTAGGAAAGATGGTGAGATTTTTACTATTTGTCCTCAGTGCATCTTTTGCATACATTATTTTTTAAGCTAAACTTCATTGCTAAGTATGTTACTACGATGTTCTTCAAAAGGGACTCCCGATGAGTGTTGTGCCTCGTTGGATCAAGCCTAAAGGTCGCATGACAATGGTTAGCTTACGGCCAAGATATCCTGCATTGCACATGAGTGCATTCATCATTTCTCGAAGCGAGCAAGTCTTAATAGTCAAAGACTGGAGCAAAATTGTGAAGGATCGCAGCAGAGAAGTACTAGGGGGCAGCAATCAGAAGCGCAACCCACAATTAGGAGACAGGTTCATCTGCATTCTCCAATATGATGAAGCAGGAGTGCTACACATGTTTTATGCTATTTTACCTGAGAGAGAGCAGCAGGAGTGATTAGCTAGCTAGAATGAGTTTGAAGACGATGATGTGCTACACTATGACTATGATGATTAAATAGCTAGTGTTGGTGGTAATGACTATGATGATTATTATTAGCTAGTGTTGGTGGTGATTAGATAGCTACACTATGACTATGATGATTAAATAGTGTTGGTGGTAATGACTATGATGATTATTAGCTAGTGTTGTTGGTGATGATATGATGCAAGAGTTTTTATATTAATATGATGATGATGTTGATCATGATTATCATGATGATTTGTTATTATGATCATGATTAGTTATTATATCATTGGTGGAAGGAACGCGGATTAGATTCATGTGGATGGATCAAAAGTGACCAAAAGTCGTCCTAATTCAACTTTTGATTCATCCAAATGAATCTAATCCATGTTTCTTCCTCACAATGATATATTAATTCATCATGGACATAATGATATAACAACCTCTTAATTGGTACTGTATCAAAATTTTTATAACGGCATATAAATAAACTAAAAATAAAAAAATGAAAAACAGAATACTAGTAGCACTGGACAGGAAGCACGCTACTACTAGTTAGATTAGCAGTAGCGCTGGAAACAATACACGCTATGGCTATATGTCTTAGCAGTAGCGTGTGTTACATGCGCTACTGATAAGGAATAGCTGTAGCGCCTTACTAGTAGCGCGTGGCCCCGCGCTACTAGTAGGCACTAAACCCGCGCTACTACTAGGCTTTTCCCTAGTAGTGTTTCTTTTTGACAGTAGGAAGGGGGAATTCAAAACCTCCAATAGTAATAGTTGAAATTTTTCCAATAGAATTGATACTATGAACTTGAGGTTGCTTCTTCGGAAAGTGTACCGTATGCTCATTACCATTAACATGAAAAGTGACATTGCCTTTGTTGCAATCAATAACAGCCCTTGCAGTATTCAAAAAGGGTCTACCAAGGATGATCGACATACTGTCGTCCTCAGGAATATCAAGAATAACAAAGTCCGTTAAGATAGTAACGTTTGCAACCACAACAGGCACATCCTCACAAATACCGATGGGTATAGCAGTTGATTTATCAGCCATTTGCAAAGAGATTTCAGTAGGTGTCAACTTATTCAATTCAAGTCTACGATATAAAGAGAAAGGCATAACACTAACACAGGCTCCAAGATCACATAAAGCAGTTTTAACATAATTTCTTTTAATGGAGCATGGTATAGTTGGTACCCCTCGATCTCCAAGTTTCTTTGGTATTCCAACCTTAAAAGTATAATTAGCAAGCATGGTGGAAATCTCAGCTTCCGGTATCTTTCTTTTATTTGTAACAATATCTTTCATATACTTAGCATAAGGAGGCATTTTGAGCATATCAGTCAAACACATACATAAAAAGATAGGTCTAATCATTTCAGCAAAGCGCTCAAAATCCTTATCATCCTTTTTCTTGGATGGTTTAGGAGGAAAGGGCATGGGTTTCTGAACCCATGGTTCTCTTTCTTTACCATGTTTCCTAGCAACGAAGTCTCTCTTGTCATATCATTGATTCTTTGATTGTGGGTTATCAAGATCAACAGCAGGTTCAATCTCTACGTCATTTTCATTACTAGGTTGAGCATCAACATGAACATCATCATTAACATTATCACTAAGTTCATGTTCATCACCAGAGTGTCTCAGCATCAGAAATAGAAATATCATTTGGATTCTCATGTGTGTCTACATCAGGTTCACTAGAAGCATGCAAAGTCCTATCAGCTTTCTTTTTCTTTTTATTACTAGGACTAGGTGCATCAGTATTAATTCTCTGAGAATCTTGCTCAACTCTCTTAGGATGGCCCTCAGGATACAAAGGTTCCTGGGTCATTCTACCACCTCTAGTCATAACCCTAACAGCATTATCATTATTCTTACTATTCAACTCATTAAGCAAATCATCTTGTGCCTTAAGTACTTGTTCTACTTGAGTTGTAACCATGGAAGCATGTTTACTAATAAGCTTAAGATCATTAACAGTTCTACTCATATAATCACCCAAGTGGTCAAGCATGTAAGCATTATGTTTCAATTGTCTACTAACATAGGCATTGAAGTTTTCTTGTTTAACAATAAAATTATCAAACTCATCCAAGCATTGACTAGCAGACTTATTATGAGGAATATCACCTTCATCAAATCTATAGAGAGAGTTTACCTCTACTACCAGTGTCGGGTTATCAAGACCATGTATTTCTTCAATAGGCGGTAAATTCTTAACATCTTAAGCTTTAATACCTTTTTCTTTCATAGATTTCTTTGCCTCTTGCATATCTTCAGGACTGAGAAATAGAATACCCATTTTTTTGGGAGTTGGCTTAGGAGTTGGTTCAGGAAGTGTCCAATCATTATCATTACTCAATATATTATTCAATAGCAATTCAGCTTGCTCAACAGTTCTTTCCCTGAAAACACAACCAGCACAACTATCTAGGTGGTCCCTAGAAGCATCGGTTAGTCCATTATAAAAGATATCAAGTATTTCAATTTTCTTGAGAGGATGATCAGACAAAGCATTAAGTAATTGGAGAAGCCTCCCCCAAGCTTGTGGGAGACTCTCTTCTTCAATTTTCATAAAATTAAATATTTCCCGAAGGGCGGCTTGTTTCTTATGAGCGGGGAAATATTTTGCAGAGAAGTAGTAAATCATATCCTGGGGACTACGCACACAACCAGGAGCAAGAGAATTAAACCATAACTTAGCATCACCCTTTAATAAGAAAGGAAACAACTTGGGAATATAGTAATAGAAAATTTTTCCTCGTGAGCAAATAGGGTGGCTATATCATTCAATTTAGTAAGATGTGCCACAACAGTTTCAGATTCATAGCCATAGAAAGGATCAGATTCAACCAAAGTAATTAACTCAGGATCGACAGAGAATTCATAATCCTTATCAGTAACAAAGATAGGTGAAGTAGCAAAATTGGGATCATATTTCATTCTAGCATTCAAGGACTTTTCTTTAAGCTTAGCTAACAGTTTCTTAAGATCATCTCTATCATTGCAAGCAAGAAAGTATCTAGCAGTTTGTTCATCCATAACATAACCCTTAGGTACAACAGGCAATTCATATCTAGGGGGAGAATCATAATCTTCAGTTTCAATAATATCATCAGTTTCAATAATTTCATTCTCTCTAACCCTAGCAAGTTGTTCATCAAGAAATTCACCTAGTGGCACAGTATTATCAAGCAGAGAAGTAGTTTCATTATAAGCATCATGCATAGAAGTGGCATCATCAATAACATGCGACATATCGGAATCAATAGCAGGTGTAGGTGTCACAAGTTTACTCAAAACAGAAGGAGAATCAAGTGCAGAGCTAGATGGCAGTTCCTTACCTCCCCTCCTAGTTGAGGGATAGATCTTGGTTTTGGTATCTTTCAAATTCTTCATAATGATCAACAGATATAAATCCCAAGTGACTCAGAGAATAGAGCTATGCTCCCCGGTAATGGCGCCAGAAAAAGGTCTTGATAACCCACAAGTATAGGGGATCGCAACAGTTTTCGAGGGTAGAGTATTCAACCCAAATTTATTGATTCGACACAAGGGGAGCCAAAGAATATTCTCAAGTATTAGCAGCTGAGTTGTCATTTCAACCACACCTAAAAGACTTAATATCTGCAGCAAAGTATTTAGTAGCAAAGTAGTATGGAAGTAACCGTAATGGTGGCAAAAGTAACAGTAGCAGTTTTGTAGCAATTGTAACAGTGGCAACAGAAAAGTAACTTAGCAAAGATCAATATGTGAAAAGCTCGTAGGCAATGGATCAATGATGGATAATTATGTTGGATGGAATTCATCATGCAACAGTTATAACCTAGGGTGACACAGAACTAGCTCCAATTCATCAATATAGTGTAGGCATGTATACTGAATATAGTCATACGTGCTTATGGAAAAGAACTTGCATGACATCTTTTGTCCTACCCTCCCATGGCAGCGGGGTCCTATTGGAAACTAAGGGATATTAAGGTCTCCTTTTAATAGAGAACCGGACCAAAGCATTAGCACTTAGTGAATACATGAACTCCTCAAACTACGGTCATCACCGGAAAGTGTCCCGACTATTGTCACTCCGGGGTTGCCGGATCATAACACGTAGTAGGTGACTATAACTTGCAAGATAGGATCAAGAACAAAAATATATTCATGAAAACATAATAGGTTCGGATCTGAAATCATGGCACTCGGGCCCTAGTGACAAGCATTAGGCATAGCAAAGTCATAGCAACATCAATCTTAGAACATAGTGGATACTAGGGGTCAAACCCTAACAAAACTAAATCGATTACATGATAGATCTCATCCAACCCATCACCGTCCAGCAAGCCTACGATGGAATTACTCACGCACGGCGGTGAGCATCATGAAATTGGTGATGGAGGATGGTTGATGATGACGATGGCGACGATTTCCCTTCTCCGGAGCCCAAAACGGACTCCAGATCTGGCTTCCCGAGGAAGAACAGGAGGTGACGACGGCTCCGTATCGTAAAACGTGATGAATCCTTCTCTTTGAATTTTTTCTCCCCGAACGTGAATATATGGAGTTGGAGTTGAGATCGGTGGAGGTCCAGGGGGCCCACAAGGACGGAGGGTGCGCCCAGGGGGGTGGGCGCGCCCCCCACCCTTGTGGCCAGGGTGTGGGCCCCCTTTGGTTGATTCTTTCGCCAATATTTTTTATTTATTCCAAAACTGATCTCTGTGAAGTTTCAGGTCATTCTGAGAACTTTTATTTCTGCACAAAAATAACACCATGGCAATTCTGCTGAAAACAGCGTCAGTCCGGGTTAGTTCCATTCAAATCATGCAAATTAGAGTTCAAAACAAGGGCAAAAGAGTTTGGAAAAGTAGATACGATGGAGACGTATCGAGGCCTCTCACTAATCTCTTGCAAAAAGATGTTTCTTTTGTTTTTTATGATGATTGTGTAGAAGCATTTGAAATACTTAAGAAAGCCTTGATTTCTGCACCTATTGTTCAACCACCTGATTGGAATTTACCCTTTGAAATTATGTGTGATGCTAGTGATTATGCTGTTGGTGCTGTTCTAGGGCAAAGAGTTGATAAGAAATTGAATGTTGTTCATTATGCTAGTAAAACTCTAGATAGTGCCCAGAGAAATTACGCTACTACTGAAAAAGAACTTTTAGCAGTAGTATTTGCTTGTGATAAGTTCAGAGCTTATATTGTTGATTCCAAAGTAACTGTTCACACTGATCATGCTGCTATTAAATATCTTATGAAAAAGAAAGATGATAAACCTAGACTTATTAGATGGGTTCTCTTGCTGCAAGAATTTGACTTGCATATTATTGATAGAAAGGGAGCTGAGAACCCTGTTGCAGACAATTTGCCTAGGTTAGAAAATATTCTTGATGACCCACTACCTATTGATGATAGTTTTCCTGATGAACAATTAGCTGTAGTAAATGCTTCTCGTAATGCTCCATGGTATGCTGATTATGCTAATTACATTGTTGCTAAATTTATACCACCTAGTTTCACATACCAGCAAAATAAAAAGTTTTTTTATGATTTAAGACATTACTTTTGGGATGACCCAGTCCTTTACAAAGAAGGAGCAGATGGTGTTATTAGACGTTGTGTACCTGAGCATGAACAGGAATAGATCCTACGCAAGTGTCACTTCGAGGCCTACGGAGGACACCATGCTGGAGATAGAACTGCACACAAGGTATTAGAATCTGGTTTTTATTGGCCTACTCTCTTCAAGGATGCTCGTAAGTATGTCTTGTCTTGTGATGAATGCCAGAGAATTGGCAATATTAGTAGACGTCAGGAAATGCCTATGAATTATTCACTTGTTATTGAACCATTTGATGTTTGGGGCTTTGATTATATGGGACCTTTTCCTTCATCTAACGGGTATACACATATTTTAGTTCCTGTTGATTACGTTACTAAGTGGGTAGAAGCTATTCCAACTAGTAGTGCTGATCATAACACTTCTATTAATATGCTTAAAGAAGTTGTTTTCCCAAGGTTTGGAATCCCTAGATATTGGATGACTGATGGTGGTTCACACTTTATTCATGGTGCTTTCCGTAAAAATGCTTGCTAAATATGATGTTAACCATAGAATTGCATCACCTTATCATCCTCAGTCTAGTGGTCAAGTAGAATTGAGCAATAGAGAGATTAAATTGATCTTGCAAAAGACTGTTAATAGATCTAGAAAGAATTGGTCCAAGAAACTTGATGATGCATTATGGGCTTATAGAACTGCTTATAAAAACCCTATGGGTATGTCTCCTTATACTATGGTTTATGGAAAAGCATGTCACTTACCTCTTGAACTAGAACATAAAGCTTATTGGGCAATCAAAGAGCTCAACTATGATTTCAAACTTGCTGGTGAAAAGAGGTTGTTTGACATTAGCTCACTTGATGAATGGAGAACCCAAGCCTATGAAAATGCTAAGTTGTTTAAAGAAAAAGTTAAAAGATGGCATGACAACAGGATACAAAAGCATGAATTTAATGTAGGTGACCATGTCTTGCTATACAATTCTCGTTTAAGATTTTTTGCAGGAAAGCTTCTCTCAAAATGGGAATGTCCTTACATTATCGAGGAGGTTTATCGTTCCGGTGCCATCAGAATCAACAACGCCGAAGGCACCAACCCAAAGGTGGTAAACGGGCAAAGAATCAAACATTATATCTCAGGTACTCCCATAAATGCTGAAACCAATATTATTAATACCATAACACCGGAGGAGTACATAAGGGAGACTTTCCAGAACGTTTCAGACTCCGAAAAGGAATAGGTATGTGGTACGGTAAGTAAACTGACTCCAAAACTGCTCTAATGGCAATTTTTCTCCGTTTTGGAATATTTAAAAAATTAGGAAAATTAAAAGTAGTCCGAAGAGTGCACGAGGAGGCGACAAGCCTGGGGGGGCGCGCCCTACCCCCCTGGGCACGCCCCTGTGGCTTGTGGCCACCTCGTGTGCCCTCCAGACTCCGTTTTCTTGTGGAACACTTCTTTTGGTCGGTAAAAATTCATTATATAATCTCCCAAAGGTTTTGACCACCGTACCACGACGAAATCCTCTGTTCTTTTGTTTAGCTAATTTTGTAGCAGATTTGGAGCAAGATGTCTTCGCAAGAGTCGGTCGGGGAGAGTCGGGTTTCTCACCCGATACCTGGCCTAAGAGCATACAGTGAAGCTGACCACTTTGGGTGGTCAACGGAGGAAGAGATGGAGGCTGACCTGAAAAGAGTGGATGCCATGGAGGAGGACCAAGAAGCTACCTCTCGCCTTCAACCTGGAGCCATGCTTGAGGAACTCCAAAGCTCAGCAATACCGAATTCGGTTATACCTCCTAATGCTAGATTTCTCTCTTATGATAACATGAAAAAGAGTGTTGCTTTTTCCCCCGCAGCCAGGAAGCATCCATGGGTGATCGGAGCCCTGGATGTCACAGGCAAACTCCGTAAGGAAATAATGGACCTTAAACAGCAAGTCAACAGGCTGAGGAAGAAAATCACATCCTGAAGGGTATTATTGCCAAGAATATTGGATCACCACCTTCGAAGAAAGAGATCTAAATACATGGGTATGGGCACTCCCCTTGGCAACTACCAAGCTTGGGGGAGGTGCCCCGGTATCGTATCACCATCACACCTTTACCTTTATCATTTTTCTTAGTTCGATACTTTTGGTTATATCTTGATCTAGTAGAATAAAGTTTTTAGTATGATTTAGCTTTGAGTTTTGTTTTGAGATCTATCTATGTAATCGAGTTTGTGAGTTATATAATAAAGAGTAGTTTTGGGTTGAGGGCTTTGCTTTCTTGCTATGATCTTGAGGGAATAGAGAAAGAAAAAAAATAAAAGAAAAAAGATCATATAATGATCTTATGGAGAGTGATGACTTCACATATAAAGAGTATGATGAATAAAAGTTGTTGAGAGTTGACAAACATAGTTTTGGTCATTGTTGCAATTAATAGGAAGTAATAAAGAAAGAGAGGTTTCACATATAAATATACTATCTTGGACATCTTTTGTGATTGTGAGCACTCATTAAAATATGACATGCTAAAAAGTTGATGTTGGACAAGGAAGACAACATAATGGATTATGTTTTCTTATATCCGAATAGAAGTTATATTGTCATGGATCCTCCAACATGTTGTGCTTGCTTTCCCTCCTATGCTAGCCAAATCTTTTGCACCAAGTAGAGATACTACTTGTGCTTCCAAACATCCCTTAAACCAGTTTTGCCATTAGAGTCCACCATACCTGCCTATGGATTGAGTAAGATCCTTCAAGTAAGTTGTCATCGGTGCAAGCAATAAAAATTGCTCTCTAAATATGTATGATCTTTTAGTGTGAGGAAAATAAGGTTTATACAAACTTGTGATATGGAAGAAATAAAAGCGACACACTGCATAATATAGTTCTTTATCACAAGCGCCAATATAAAGTGACGTTCTTTTGCATTAAGATTTTGTGCATCCAACCCTAAAAGCGCATGACAACCTCTGCTTCCCTCTACGAAGGGACTATCTTTTACTTTTATCTTCTACCCTTATACAAGAGTCTGGTGATCTTCACCTTTCCTTTTGCACTTTTTCTTTTTGGCAAGCATTATGTGTAGGAGAAAGATACAGATATATATATCCACTCGGATGTAGTTTATCATAAAGTATTATTGTTGACATTACCCTTGAGGTAAAAGGTTGGGAGGCGAAACTATAAGCCCCTAGATTTCGCTGTGTCCGACTGAGGCTTTGAACTCATAAGTATCACGTGAGTGTTAGCAATTGTGAAAGACTAAGTAATAGTTGAGTATGTGGACTTGCTGAAAAGCTCTTGTATTGACTCTTTTCTACGTTATAATAAATTGCAACTGCTTCAATGACTGAGATCATAGTTTGTTAGTTTTCAATAAAAGTTTCTGATTCATACTTTACCTTGTGAACGAATTGTTACTTTAGCATAAGAAATTATATGACAATATATGTTGCTGTTATAAAGATGATCATGATGCCCTCATGTCCGTATTTTATTTTATCGACACCTCTATCTCTAAACATGTGGACATATTTTTCGATTTCGGCTTCTGCTTGAGGACAAGCGAGGTCTAAGATTGGGGGAGTTGATACGTCCATTTTGCATCATGCTTTTATATTGATATTTATTGCATTATTGGTTGTTATTACACATTATGGTACAATACTTATGCCTTTTCTCTCTTATTTTACAAGGTTTACACAAAGAGGGAGAATGCCGGCAGCTGGAATCCTAGACAGGAAAGGAGCAAATTTGGAAGACCTATTCTGCACAACTCCAAAAGTCCTGAAAATTTACGGAGAATTATTTTGGAATATATAAAAAATATTGGGCGAAGAAAATACCAGAGGGGACCCACCAGGAGGCCACAAGCCTGGGGGCGCGCCCTACCCCCCTAGGCGAGCCCCTGTGGCTTGTGGGCCCCTGTCAGGTCTCCGGTGCCCATCTTCTGCTATATAGAGGGTTTTGACCTGAAAAAAATCAGAAGAGAGCTTTCGGGACGAAGCGCCGCCTTCTCGAGGCGGAACCTGGGCAGAAGCAATCTAGGGCTCCGGCGAAGCTGTTCTGTCGGGGAAACTTCCCTCCCGGAGGGGGAAATCGAAGCCATCGTCATCACCAACGATCCTCTCATCGAGAGGGGGTCAATCTCCATCAACATCTTCACCAGCACCATCTCCTCTCAAACCCTAGTTCATCTCTTGTATCCGATCTTTGTCTCAAAACCTCAGATTGGTACCTGTGGGTTGCTAGTAGTGTTGATTACTCCTTGTATTGATGCTAGTTGGTTTATCCGGTGGAAGATCATATGTTCAGATCCTTAATGCTATTCAATACCCCTCTGATTATGAATATAAATATGCTTTGTGAGTAGTTACATTTGTTCCTGAGGACATGGGAGAAGTCTTGTTATAAGTAATCATGTGAATTTGGTATTCGTTCGATATTTTGATGAGATGTATGTTGTCTTTCCTCTAGTGGTGTTATGTGAACGTCGACTACATGACACTTCACCATGATTTGGGCCTAAGGGAAGGCATTGGGAAGTAATAAGTAGATGATGTGTTACTAGAGTGACAGAAGCTTAAACCATAGTTTATGCGTTGCTTCGTAAGGGGCTGATTTGAATCCACATGTTTCATGCTATGGTTAGATTTATCTTAATTCTTCTTTCGTAGTTGCGGATGCTTGCGAGAGGGGTTAATCATAAGTGGGAGGCTTGTCCAAGTAAGGACAGCACCCAAGCACCGGTCCACACACATATCAAATTATCAAAGTAACGAACGCGAATCATATGAGCATGATGAAAACTAACTTGACAACAATTCCCATGTGTCCTCGGGGACGCTTTGCGTTATATAAGAGTTCGTCCAGGCTTGTCCTTTGCTATAAAAAGGATTGGGCCACTTTGTTGCACCTTTGTTACACTTGTTACTTGTTACCCGTTACAAATTATCTTATCACAAAACTATCTGTTACCGATATTTCCAGTGCTTGCAGAGAATACCTTGCTGAAAACCACTTGTCATTTCCTTCTGCTCCTCATAGGGTTTGACACTCTTACTTATCGAAAGGACTACGATAGGTCCCCTATACTTGTGGGTCATCACCGCTTCTCGGGCTGCCTTTAGCCTCTTCTTCCTTAGTTTATTCAGCTTAGTGACCTCAACATCTGCTGCTTTCATGTGCCTCCTAACTGTAGTGGCTGCCTCATCACTCGTCATTGCCTTCTTGGCTAGCTTTGCAAAATCCATTGTCATAGTCACTTGCCGAACCTGGTTCTCCAACTCAGCGGGCAAGTCCGGTGGAGGGCCCTCGTTAGTTCCCGGCGGCACACTTGGCACCGCATCCTGCGTCCAGCGGCGCTTGATGTAGTGTGAAGGTATCTCGTTAACGCCAAGGTGCGTGAAGATTTTCAAGACATGGCAACAAAGTAGGCCGTCCCTATGCCACTTGCAACATTCACAATCATAGATTGCTGGCTCTGGCCTCACTGTGACTAGATACTTCCTCGAGCCATACCCTGGAACTTCTTCTGTATTGGGCTCAAGGTGATAGAAGTTGATTCCAGAGGGGCGCACATCGTACTGTCCAATCATCTAAAACTCAGTTCTAAATTTTACATAGATGTCCCTAGTGTATGCCTTGTAGGCATGCCTCTCAATGGGGAAACGCGGCCATCTTTGTGTGTCTAAATGATTTGTCCGGTAGTCGTTCCCACCCTCCCTCATGAGTATGTGTACCTGAATCTTCTCGTATTGCTTGACGAAGTTGAGAATTGACTTGCGTGGGTTCACATAGCGCTTCAAGACAGCATTGAACCCTTCGCTGCGTTGTGTCGACTAAAGGAAAGGGAAGAACCTGAATTTGAAGTAACACGGCACCCATGTAGCCCGGTATTCATAGAGTTTCTCAAAGTGGCCATGCATAAGACCTTCATACTTCAACAAAGCGCATCCCATTTCCTTTCAAATTCAGCTGGGGTGAAACTGAAGCCAATGCATTCATTGAAGTCTTTGACCAAATCCGGGTTCCTATCCAACACAGGGCCAAGCTTCTCTTGTGCTTTCTTCATTATATGCCAACGGCAACAACGGTGAATCATTGTCGGGAACTTCCTCTTGATTGCTTGTGCCATAGCAACGTCTTGGTCCGTGATGATGTTGTCCGGAGCCAACCCATCCATTGACTCCAGGAAAGCATCAAACAACCAGTCATAACTTCAGGCTAGTTCCTGACGCATAAATCCAAATACAAGCATAATTGATTGCCCATGCCTATTGATGCCAATGAAGGGGGCAAATGGCATACTGTACATGTTTGTGAGATAAGTTGCATCAAATGATACGCAATCATGATAAGCCTCCGCGTAAGCTTTCTGTGCCGCACCATCCACCCAAAACAAGTTTTCTGTCCTGCCTTCCGCATCCGTCTTGCATTTAAAGAGGAATCCTTGGGTCATTTTCCATCACCTTGCAAAAGTAGTTCAGTGTTTCTTCAATCTCATTGTCCTTAGTTGGGGCATTTAGCTTTGAACAGTGGTTATGGATGGCTTTAGCTGTGTACGGGACAATTAACTCCGAGCCGTTGTATGATGACATTATCATCATCATCTTTCCTGGAAGAAATAAAAAAAATAGAAAACTTGTGTTTCAGGACAAACTAACCACAATGTAGCGAGCAACTTGTTTTTACAGAGAACATAAAGCAGCACTTATGCATAAGTAGAACAAGACCAGGTTTTTTTCACAAAGTCTTTTTGCTGGGTCATGCTTTTTTTATTATCAGAGTTGCATAAAAAATGAACATAGTTGCCTCAGTTTAATGTTCAAGTTGTCAGGTTTTTCTGATCAGGGTCGCCCATGAATCCTAAGCAGTTTATACTAGTATAGAAAAGAAAGCCAAGTACTTGAGGCAGGAATAGGTAACACAAAGTTTTTTTGTTGGAGTCATGCTTTTTTTTATTATCAGAGTTGCATAAAAAATGAACATAGTTGCTCAGTTTACTGTTCAAGTTGCCAGGTTTTTCTGAATCAAGGTCGCCCATGAATCCTAAGCAGTTTATACTAGGAATAGAAAAGAAATCCAAGTATTTGAGGCAGGAATAGGTAACACAAAGTTTTTTTTGCTGGAGTCATGCTTTTTTTTTATTATCAGAGTTGCATAAAAAATGAACATAGTTGCTCAGTTTACTGTTCAAGTTGCCAGTTTTTTCTGAATCAGGGTCGCCCATGAATCCTAAGCAGTTTATACTAGGAATAGAAAAAGAAATCCAAGTACTTGAGGCAGGAATAAGCAACACTTCTACAGTAACAAGATTAATTCAATGAGAAAGGGGGGGAGGTGGTGTGGGTAGTTTTTTTTGTTGTACCTGCTGTCAAGTTGCAGTCGTTAAGGTGAGTCGGAGCATCAAAGCGTAGCAATTGTAGTGTTCCCTTGCATCGACTAATGTGTCGAAGCATGCCAACATAAGGTAGCTGTGGTTGTGCCCAGCTTCTTCGTCTTCCAACTCATGTGCCTCATCAGCTAAAGCATTAGCAGGAGCAACCATAGGTGGGGAAGCAGCAACATGATTGTTCGGGACATGAGTAGTGTTAGAGCCAATGTTGGGGTCAGGGGACTCACCAACCCCCTCCTCCAAATGGTGATCCTCCTGCTCATAACCTGCATGTAAGAAGGGTGTACCCAACTCAATTGAAATGTTGACGGACTCTACGTCAAGTGGGGGTTCATTCAGATCAATCATCTTTTTTCCAGCTGCTAATTGTCTTCTTTTTTTGTCACCACATAAACCTGCAACATAGCCCACCACAAAAACATTGCATCATCTGTTGCAGAAATTAGTTCCAGAATAAAAGGAGCAACTACAAGCATTTGTTTGGGCAACTATAGAGTTAAACAGAGGCAACTTATATATTCATTATTGTCAAAAAGTTTTCTGTTTCCTTTTTTCTTCTACCTTTTATGTTTCTAGCAGTATGACACCCATATATAGCAGCAAAGGTTTGTTTTTATGTGATATGCACTTTTACATTTGTTGCTCCTTTTTTCAGCAGCAGGGAATCACAACATTTGTTGATGGAAAGAACGTGCATCTGACGGAGAGCTTACCAGGGGGCAGAAGACCTATCTTTGGTGTAGTCTATACTCTTTTTTTTATTTTTTAGTGAGAACCATCTGCAGTGTAGCAAAGTACATGAATGTGGGTTTGTTCGAATCCTCTTTTTATGTGTTTGCCGTTTGTGTCTTGGCGAGAACGATAGTGAAACGCGAACGATAGTGAAACGCAAAAGTTGTGTTTTTAGCACACGCATGTTACTACTACTGTTTTCTAACATGAGTTTTATGCTTTTCTACTTTATATAATTCATGTGTTTTATTTTTGGTTTGGCTGATGCAAAATGCTCCTTAAAGCACATGAGTTTTTGCATGTGTTTAGAAATAGAGTTGCCCAGTTGCACATCGATATTTTTTCTGCATAGAGTTGTCTCAATGAATACAATATGGTTGCTTCATGTTCACAGAAACAGTACTTTTGGGGGGCTGGCTGGTTTTGTACCATCTGTCTGCTAAACAGCACATCAGATGCCCATTTTTTATACTAGAGTTGCCCTTTTTTTGTTCATCTGTTGTTTTAATCTACACAGTTCATTACACCCCCAGTTGCTGCATGCATACAATGAGGTTTTCCTAGGGTTTTTTGGCTCAAAACAGTTGAGTAGTTGCTCTAGCACCATAATTGGGCTGGTATAATCAACATCTTGGTTTTTCTTGCGCCCTTCATCTGCTAAACAACACTGAAGTTGCCCAGTTTTGGTACTAGAGTTGTCCTTTTTTTCATCTAGTGTTGCCTTTTGTCTTACTACAGTTGTACATCAAGGTACACAATGCATTATATGTCGTTGCCCCATGCATACAGTAGGGTTGCCTAAAAAGCAGTGGACAAGGTGCTCTTCGTTTTTCACCAAAGCAAAAAAACCAGTTGATGCTTCAAAACTGGCACGACTAGTGTGGCTGAGCAAGCATTACATGATCGAAGACCAAAAGAGGAGAGAGGGCCGGGGGAGCGGGTGCTTACCTATTTGGGGGGAGGTAGGCTCTCTTTTTCGTTCTTCAGATCTGATTTCCAGGAAGAAAGGAGGAGGAGGGAGGGGTCCCTGTATGTGTTTCTTCTCCCTCAAGACGCCATTGATGGGGAAGGCAACCTGTCCTTGTTCTCCAGATCTGTTTTGAAGGAAGAAAGGAGGAGCAGGGAGGAGAAAGGGGTCCCCTGCGTGTTCTTGGTCTTCAAGTAAGAGGAGGGAGAGAGGTTGCATGAGATCAGAGCGGGGGTGGGCAAGGGGACCAGGCGGAGGCTTGGAGAATCACGTGAGGCGCTGGCAGGGTGCTCGATCAGATGCGTGCGGGGCGTGTTTCCTTTTCTAGGCTGTCCTGACGGGGCCGCGCGGCTGGCCTTTCCTTTCGGGGAGAGCGCTCGCTCCCGCGAACGGGCGCCAGGTAGTCAGGTCCATAAATTTATTGACAAAGTTTGAGTAAACACTTTGAGAGCAAGTTTTTTTTTAAGCTGATGGATGCTCGAGATGGTCTAAACACACGTTTGATCAAAGCTACTATTCCGTTCTTTTTTTTCTTAAAAAAACCCAGAGGAGAGTGGGTGTAAAAATGGACACGTGCGCGCTTCTCTTCTTCTCCCCGGAACAATTCCCCCCACTTCCACCCGGAATCCCTAGCTGCCGCCGCCGCCGCCATCCGATTTTACCCCATTTCTGCGCGGTGCTGCTCCTCGCTAGATCTATCTGGTAACTAAATACTCTTCTGCTTCTTTACAGCGGAGATTGTCTACTTTTCAAGTTTCCATCGCCGCTCGCTTGCTAAAAAGTTGCCTCTTTTGTACGGCGGCAATTGGGGTTTGCAGTCAGCTGAGGCAATGGCGGCCGCGCCGGCCGGCGGTGAGGTTCCGACGACCTTGGGCGTCCCTGTTCTTCCGTCCATGGCGGCCGCGCCGACCGGCATTGAGGTTCCGACGCCCTTGGCCGCCCCTGTTCTTCCGTCCATGGCGGCCGCAGGCTGGTCCTCACTCCCGACCGACCTCGTCCTCTGCATCGCCGACTGCCTCCTCGACACCAACGACGTGGACTGCTATGTGGACCTCCGCGCCGTCTGCCACAACTAGCGCTCCGCCACCGAGTACCCGAGGAGCGACGCCTCCGACCCCCGCTTCCACCCGCGCTTCTGGATAGTCCTCGACGACGACGGGGCCTTCCAGAGCGACGGCTGCCGGGTCTTGGTGAACACCGCTACCGGCCGCTTCCTCCGCAAGCAGCTCCCGCTGCCCCGTCACTACTACGTGGTCACCACCACTGTCAGTGGCTTCTTCGTCCTGGCCGACAGGAGCCCGCCTCACGCCGCTCGCGTCCTGGTCCGTTTCAAGGCGCCCGTGCCCCGGGAGACGTCGGTTGCCGTGTTCTTCTCCTGTGGCGGCACTACGCACAATCTCACCGTGCTCTGCGACTCAACTCATAAGTATTACACGGCTGTTCCGGACAGGGAAAGTTTCATCGCCGGGGACATCAACGATGTTTTTTACAATTATATGAGGAAGGTGGTGGTCGGCAGCGTCTACTCCAATGGTGTTGGCTGGGTATCCGTGGCGCAGTCTAATGTCATCATGGAGTATTTGCTCGATTTATCGGTGAAGCTTCAGATTGATTTCGTCAAGTTTTTCTCTGTCGACCCTCTTGGACATCACAGCGACGTCCGTTGTTTCCTACTGCATTTTGGTGGGCAAGTCTTTTTCATCACAATGGCATCGGAACGTGTTGCGGTTCTCGGCATTGAGCCAACGAAGAAACAGGCGCTCACGCCTATGAAGACTGTGGGCAGATACGCCATCTTCATCGGCCATCAAAGGTGCCTAGTTGTTGATGCCGCTAAGTTCCCATCCGTCGAGGCAGACTGTGTCTACTACACCCAAGACCTTGTTTCAGTTGCTTGCATCTGGAAGCACAACATCAGAGATGGGAAAGACGAGAGGGTGTTTGATGACATCAATTTCGTCAAGGATGGCAAGCAATTTGTCCCCTTTGGTCCCCGTCCTTTCACTATCATCCAGCTTCTCTCGAGCTACACAATCAACCTCAGGGATTCTGAATTGGTCTGATAGCAAATCTCGGAAGACATCGACAACTCTACTTTACCTAGTTTATTAACTCGCTCCCTTCCACTACAGGTCTTTTGTGTTGCCTTGACTTGTTCCAGGCAGGAAACAAGTTGACTCTAGGAGTGTAGTTTAGATCACTTGTGCTGGAAGGAACTACTGTAAGCTGCTTAATTAGGACATGGTATCCACCTAATGCTACATCCATTGTGATTGATGCTATCTATTGTCTCTGTGTGTGCTCTTGCTTCTTCCCTTGCATTACTACTTCTTAGCAATGCAATCTGGTGTGTTTGCTGCTGAAAGTTTCGCTCAATTTTAGCCCATTTTCTGAGTTCTCGCTCTGTTGTTCTCTGTTGGCCATATTAATTCTTCAATGTCTTGTTCCAGTGAAAAACATGTTTTAGAATTGCTCACCGGTCTTCTGTGGAACATAGCATGAATACCATGTCCATATGTAAAGTTTCATCTACTTCTGTGTATGCTTCACCCCCTTATAGTAGCTACCTGCTTTTGTGACACAATGACTTTTAAGAATTTAAGATATTGCTTTGCAACTCACCGTTGCTACTAAGAGCATCAGACTCAAGACGCGCTTTGGATATGAGAAAGAAAAAACCTGACACAATATTGAGTTGCTGTTTCAAAGACGGGGTTTGTAGATTCAGATGTTTTACTTTTGTGTATACCGCATTCCTGTTCTGAAGTTATCAGGTGTTTTGCCTTAACTTGTTCTGGGCAAGAAACAGGTTGACTCTTGAAGTCTAGTTTATATCACCGGTGGTGAAAGTACTGTAAGCTTTCTTAATTTAGTACATGGTATCAATCTAATGCTACATCTATCATGTTTGATGCTATCTTCCGTCCGTGTTCTGTGTTTGCACTTGTTCTTCCCTCTTGCATGATTTCTTAGCAACACAATCTGGTGCTTTTTATTTGCTGTTGACATTTTGGCTCAATTTTTGTCATTACTGAATTTTCCTCCTTCAATTGAGCAATAAACCGTGTGCCTTGATGTTCTCCCTGGGCTTTAGTATTCCTGAAATGTCTTGTTCTAGGGAAGAAACATGTTTTAGATTTGAGGCCAGGGAGGGCTTAGAACACAGTATGAATGTAATGTTTCATCTACTTTCTGTGTATACTGTCAGCCCCTTGCACTACTCGCTTCTGTAACTTGTTCCATGTTGGGATTTCTGGGTTTCATGTACAATTCTTGAACACAACACAATGTGACGCATTGTCTGGCTGTTAAGAAGTTAAAAGAAGTGCTTTGCAACTGATCGTTGCTGGAAAGACCTTAAGATTTTAGACGTGCTTTGGAAAAATCTGACACAATATTTAGTTGTTGTTTCTAAGTTAGTGCTTGCAGTTGCAGTTGTTCCACATAGTTCTGCCGGGCAGGCGATTTACTTTCATGCATATTGTTCTGCCGGGTCCTGTTCTGAAGTTATCAGGTGTTGATCAGAATGAACATGAATTAATCAGCAAACTGCACACTGGAGTAAAAAGAACGTCAAGAATGCAAGCAGCCAGAGAACATTAGTTGAACCTAGACCAGCGGGTGGTGAGCCATTTGACAACTGGTCCAAACACAACAGGGACAGGCACGGCAGGATATTGAAGACCTAAAACTTCTTCATCTCAAGAACTGGTATGCATCAAGTCATTGAAAAAGGAGATTGTGCGGCAATAATTTAACACTAAGGAGCAGTTTTTAGCTTGGTGGAATGGATCCGCATGGGCCTGGAGGACCGGGTTGGGGAGGCCCTGATGGGTGGGGCCTGGTCTCACCTTGTGGGCCTGGCTTTGGGGGCCTCTTTGGGTCCAGGTAAGTTTAATCCTGAGCTAACTTGATGGAACATTTGAGGTCCTGGATTTTTGCCAGTGAATTCCAAGTGGTGAAGCAATGAACGAAACCTTTAGTTTGCAGGTGTGTCTTTTTCTTGTAGTGACAAGTGCTATTATTTAGGTGGTTCTTATCTTAGGCTGTTCTTTAGAGATATTGTCTAGGGTTTCTATGGAACTGATGAGCTTTGGGGGTAGTCCCAAGTTAGATGATATAGTAGCGCCGTGAAGGGCGTGTCGAGGCTCGCGAGATCGCTTGTCTAGGGTTTCTATGGAACTGATGAGCATTGGAGGTCTGGGACGCGGTCAAGTGCCTCCGTGCCCATAAGGCCCCGGGGCCGGACGGGTTCACCGCGGAATTCCTCCAGGCTTGCTGGGGCATAGTTGGGCAAGACTTCATGGACGCTTTCCAGCAGCTGTACGTGATGAGGGGTCGTGGATTCAGCAAGCTCAACCAGGCACTCATGACCCTGCTGCCCAAACGCGCTGACGCCCACCAACTTCGCGACTACAGGCCGATTTGCTTGATACATCTCGTGGCCAAGCTCTTCGCCAAAGTCCTATCGCTGCGTCTCGCCCCAAGGCTGGACAGATTGGTTAGCCGCAATCAGAACGCGTTCATCACCGGCCGCAGCCTGCACGACAACTTCATTCTTGTCAGGCAATCACTCAAGATGCTTTACCAACTTGGAGCCCCGCGGATCATGCTCAAGCTCGACCTCACGCGCCCCTTCGACTCCCTATCTTAGCCGTTCCTCTTCGAGGTGCTGCGCCAATATGGATTCGGAGACCGATTCCGGGAATGGCTTGCGATCCTGCTATCGACGTCTAGCACCCGTGTTCTGATCAATGGCGAGCCCGGCCCACCGATCTAGCATCGCAGTGGGCTGCGCCAAGGGGACCCGGTGTCTCCACAACTCTTCGTGCTAGCCGTGGACACCCTTGGCAGACTGATGCTTCGCACCATTGACTCCGGCATTCTTCAGCAGCTCCACCCACGCCGGCATATCCCGGCGATCTCCCTGTACGCCGACGACGTCATGTTATTCTGCCATGCCACGCCGGGCGATGTGGCTGCCATCAAGGGTATCTTGACCCTGTTTGGCGAGGCGAGTGGACTACAGGTGAACTACGCCAAGAGTTCTGCCACTGTTCTCCATGGAGATCATGTGGCGGGCACGATGATTGACCAGCTCGGCTGCCCGGTAGTACAGCTCCCTGTTACCTACCTTGGCATTCCCCTGACGACGCGCCGTCCTACTGCCGCCCAGCTGCAGCCATTGGTGGACTCGGTGGCCACCAAGCTGCCCTCCTGGAAGGCTTGGCTCATGAATAAGGCTGGGCGCCTTGCTCTAGTCAAGTCGGTGCTTAGTGCTATCCCCGTGCATCAGATTCTGGCTTTTGCCCCTCCAAAGAAGACTCTCAAGCAGCTAGAGAAGATCCAGAGGGGATTCCTATGGGCTGGACGCGCCATTGCCCAGGGAGGGCACTGCCATGTCAACTGGCGACACGTTTGCCGCCCCATCGAGTATGGCGGACTCGGGGTGCGAGACCTGGAGCGCGCCGGGATGGCGCTCCGGCTTCGATGGCTCTGGTTCGCACGTGTGGACACGGACCGTGCTTGGCAGGGGCTTGACCTCCAATTCTCGTCGGAGGAGCGCGCGCTGTTCTTTGCCTCCACCACCATGACAGTTGGGAACGGCCTGTCGGCCCTGTTCTGGGAGGATCGTTGGATCAACGGGCAGTCCATACGCGAGCTGGCACCACTGCTCTACATGTGCATCCCCAAACGGCGACGAAATTCTAGGACGGTGGCGGAAGGGCTGCTCGGGAACTCCTGGGCGCGTGACATCCAGGGAGTCCTCGGCCTCCACGAAATAGGCCAATACCTGATGATCTGGCAGAAGGTGAATCATACCGCCCTATCGAACGTCCCAGACCGGTTGCTTTGGAGGTGGATGGCCAACGGCTCCTACTCGGCACAGTCCTGCTATGCGGCCACCTTCCATGGCTCCACGCGATGCACCTCCTGGAAGCTAACTTGGAAAAGCTGGGCGCCACCACGAGTCAAATTTTTCCACTGGTTGGCGAATCAAGATCGCTGTTGGACGGCGGAAAGGCTCGCTTGTCGCGGACTGCAGCATCACCCCAGGTGCCTTCTATGCGACCAAGCCACGGAAACAATTCAGCACCTGCTCCTGAACTGCCCCTTCGCTCGTCAAACATGGCATGCCATCCTATCCTAGCTGCGCCTGCCGATCCGTGCACCGGCCCAAGAGACCTCTGTCATGGCTTGGTGGCAGCAAGCGAACTCGTACACACCGCACATCGCAAGGCCCTCAGGTCCATTGCCTTGCTTGTTCCCTGGATGCTCTGGAAGCACAGGAAACGCATGCGTCTTCGACAATGCGACACCCACGATTGATTTCCTAGTTGATCAAATTAAAGACGAGGCCCGCTGCTGGGTTAGAGCCGGTGCCCAGGGGCTTAGGGTTGTTCTGCCCACAACCTGGGACGTACACTGACTGACCAATGTTGCTGTAAACTCACCTCCTAGGAGGCTTTTTTCACCCCTCTTTTCAATGAAATGAAACGCAAAAGCCTTTTGCGTTTTCTCGGAAAAAAAAAAGATGATATAGTAGCCAGATATTCTATCCTTCTGAACGAAAAAAACAAATCCAATAACAAATGCATCAAAATGTCCGAGTTTTTACCTCTCACTGTACAGATACAGAGAATATTTTTTTTTCTCGAATACGCACGAGTGTGCGTATCATCTTGTATAGAAGAAGGGGGAAGAATCCCAACCACCGTTGATGTTACATGGATTTAAACGCTACATGAACATCAACACACAGCACAACCACCGCTCCAACTACGTAGCACATAAACCGGACTACTCGCTGCCTGCCCACCCTACTAAAAGCTCAAACGTGCTGTCTACTTCACCCTTCAACAGGCTCGCCTGCTGCCAAGCTCTACCCTCCGCGACGACACGCCTAACTACCACCTCTAGCGATGGAGAGGCACCGTCGAAGACAACCGCGTTCCTGTGCTTCCAAAGCTCCCAAAGCCCGAGGGTAAGAAGCGCCCTCAACTCCTTTGGCTTGTGCGCGCCTGACGTTCTTGCTACACACCACTCCTTGAGGGTGTCTTGTGCTGTTGGGGACCACTGCGGTTTCCCAAGGGCTGAGCACATGGTTCTCCAGACTGTCCTAGCGAACACACACGTCAGAAGAATGTGGTCGATGGTTTCCTCCTCTTGGTCGCAAAAAGGGCATGCATCCTGGTGCGGGAGGCCGCGTCTGGCGAGCCGATCCGCAGTCCAACATCTGTTCCTCATGGCCAGCCAGGTGAAGAAGCGGCATTTCAGTATTGCGATTCTAGAGGTGCCCTAGATAGAGGTGCCCTAGATACAGAGAATATTCAGTATTGCGATTCTGGATCTCTTATGTGTAGTGTACAAAATTGCGATTCTGGATCTCTTATGTGTGAATGTAACTACCATAGAGGATTTGTTCTCCGTTTGCATATGAGCTTTTACAGTTTTCTTGGTTATGAAGTTTAGGTCTGCAAATAGTATTTTCTATACAGCTGTTTTGTGCACAAATATATGTTATATATTGGGAGAAAATGTCTCATAATACTATGTAATCTAGAAATTAAGGTTCATAGCCCGCATTACACTTTTGCTCCTCGTAGTTAGACTTGTAGCACAAACTATAATATCTGAAGTTCTATGCAATCTGTGGATCAAAAATATGCTCATGTCAGAACCCCATATCATGTTCTCCATTTTATCTATTTTATTCAAGGTGGGTCAATTACATTGGAAATGATTTTTGTATGAGCAGACACCGACCCGACCATCTTATTCAGTCGCATTCAATGCATGAACTGCTATGCATCTTCTTAGTTCAAAGCCCCTTGACTGGCACAGAGCAAGCTTCATGTTATTGTTTCAGAACCTTCAAGTTATATGCGTCCTTGTTGGGATTTCTGCAGAATGGTCGAACACAACACAATGTGACGCAATGGCTGGCTGTTAAGAACTTAAAAGAAGTGCTTTGCAACTGATCGAGTTGCTGCAAAGAGTCTAAGATTTTATATGTGCTATGGATATGAGAAAAATCTGACACAATATTTAGTTTTTGTTTCTAAGGTAGGGCTTGTAGATTCAGTTGTTCCACATATTTTTGCCGGGCAGGCGTTTTACTTTGGTGAATACGGTGTCCTGTTCTGAAGTTATCAGGTGTTGATCAGAATGAACATGAACTGATCAGCAAACTGCAGACTGGAATAAAAAGAAAGTCAAGAATGACAGCGGCGCTGAGATACGTGGTTGTCTATCAAGGCAACCGATCACTAGTGCCGTATCAGCCGGTTGGGGCTAGAGCGTTTACCAAAAATAAATAAATTTTTTTTGCAGGGGACCAAATATACTATTTCTCTCTTCTCTCGCATAATTTGAGGGGTAAAAAGTACTAGAAGAGAAAAGGTTGACATGTGGGCTACACCCTAAGGCCCATAAATGTATTAAGTGTTAGAATTGTGTCGAATATTATTGTACAAGGTAGGTTACAGTTGGACTTGGCTTTGGACTGTGCGTAGACAGAGTAGGAGTTGTGTCCTAATAGGACACTTGTATCCTAGACCTCTCATATATATATCGGTGGTAGACATACGATGTACCCTATGCCAACATAATAACACAGGCACGCGGGGGAGCCGGCGGTGTGTGCCGGCGCTTGGGCCGCCGAAGGTGCGGTATTGTGACGGTGTCACGAGGAGGAGCACCCATAGTCAGGCCCCGGGGATGCAGCCATATGGTGAAACTCGTTAACAAATCTCGATGTCGTGTCTGGTGTGATTGCTTGGTCCTCGGATGATCGACGGTATGCCTCGAATTTATTCTAACAAGTGATATCATGAGCAAGTTCAATTTGTGGTCGTGGGTTTGTTGATCAGAGGAGAGCGACGGGGATCGGCTGCAGATTGACACGATGTTCGTGTGGGATGTTCGGCGGCGATCGGAGAACGTCGCGTATAAAGCAATCGGCAGCGGGAGGCAGATCGACTCACAGCAGTTCTCGGCGGCGCACGGGCAGGCAGCGGGAGTCTTGGTCGGTTCCGTGCGGAAGCGCAGCAGCGAGGCCCGCGTGGCGGTCCAGGAAGCCGCGTCAGGCGCGGCGCGTACACGACGCGGTCGGAGGCTCGGGCTTGCAGGAGGTTCGGTCCAAGTGCCACACGATCGATTGGAGCGATACAGCGCAGGGGCAGAGCGGAGCCAACGTGGCGCCAGAGAGCAAGCAGGCCGTGTTGGGTCATGGCTAAGTGGGCAGATTGGGCCGTGAGGGAGCACGTAACAACTGCTAGTCAAGGCGTGTTGATTATGTGCCTGCTACAGGCGCGCGGGTACACAGGAGGCTGCGGAGCGTACGGATATGCTGCTGAGTCGTGAGATTTGTTTGGGAAAAAAATTGGCATGTGCGTTCAGGCAAGAAGCAAATCAAGCTGCGGATAGAATTCGTTAGAGCTGATTCATCGAGAAAGGGCTTAGGCAAAAGGCAACAAAGGGCATTGGAAGTTGTGCCTGGAAACAACCTACGTGAGGTGTTGGTTGTAATTAAAGATTGGTAGCTATTCTGCTACGTGCATAGAAGCACTGGGAGTAGGGTTGGTTCGGAATTTGGCACAAAATGGATGCAGGAATAGTTGCGGGAAACTAAGCCGGATAAGATGGAAGTATCATGTGATGGTCGAGTTTCGCGGAAGATGATTTGGGAGCCTGGAGCGCGTCGTGCGGGATCATGCATACACAGGGCGTCAAAGCACTGCACGGAGATGTGCGGGGCGGACACGACGCAGGGTGGAACATGGTTGCAGTCGGATAATTTCGGCTGGGTTGGACTGGACAGTCTGATGGATCGACGTGGATGTTGGTCAAAGCAGAAAACGACAGCGATTTCAGCGACGATGACATAGGAGCGTGACGCTGATGGTGGTCGGCTTCTGGGACGTGGAAACACGTGGTGCAGGCTTGAGAGCTTGCGCGACTTCGACAGACTATGGCGCAGGGTTGATTCAAGACGGTGCACATGAGAGCTTGGAATCGACAGGGCGCGAGGGTGGCACGTACAACCACCATGGAGTCATGTTGAAGGTGGAGCTGGAGTCTGATGGACGACTTCACTCTGTGCTGATGGAGGGGCTACGGCGTAAGAATTCGGAGAGTCGAAGCCTATTTCAGCGGGATAGCGAGAGACACGTGGATCGGACTGGGTACCAGTGGTCTGATGGAGACGTGATACTTGTCATCGGTCGGTGATGATCGGTGGTTCTCTGCAGTGGGGGTTGAACAGTGTGGGCTAGCTACCCGGGAGACTCGACCAGGACAGCAGAGGCTCGACGCGGTGATAGCGTCGAGGTGTGCGGTAAGCACGGGACACAGCGATAGGCCAAGGCACTGGTGGTCAGACATGTGGTCAGACAAATTGAGCAGGGGTGCTGAAGCAGTGTTGACGAGTACCAGATTCAAGTTGGTGACTGGGTCAATCGGTGCCAGTTGATGGACAGGAGTTGACCATGAAGAATCTGAGAAAGTGGCGGAAAGTTTGAAATTGTCAAAAGCTGAGAGAGTACATGGCCGTATATTCTGTGGTGTTCAGTGCACATGGCAAAGTGCGGATGACAAGTACATAAGGAGGCGGAGTGCTATAGCTGTGGGACATGTTCGAGACTATCCGGGAAAAGGGTGAGATAACTGTGAATGATTCAGGGTGACACAGGGCGACGGTGAAATTCCTTCAAGTTTCAGACAAGCAGTCAAGAAAGAGCGGTGACGTTGAGTTCAGGTAACTCTTATATGTGGCGTCCAATATATGAGTTGTTCATTTTCACGCAGACAGTGATCGGTGTGTGATGACGTTGAACGGATACTCCGGATGTTTGGGAGCACAAAGTAGGGTAATGAGGAACTTAATTTTGCTCGAGTGCTGATTGTGAAAAAGACGAGAAGGGACTACAGTTGCAGGTGGAGTCACATGGAGTCTGGGAGTAGTAGCGGTGCTCATGGCGTATCTCAAGTCCAATGTACATGGAGGTTCGACGCATGGATGAATCCAAGATGATGAAGAATATTCGTCAAGGTGGAGTTTGTTAGAATTGTGTCGAATATTATTGTACAAGGTAGGTTACAGTTGGACTTGGTTTTGGACTGTGTGTAGACAGAGTAGGAGTTGTGTCCTAATAGGACACTTGTATCCTAAGCCTCTCATATATATCAGGGGTAGACACACGATGTAACCTATGCCAACATAATAGCACAGGCACGCGAGGGAGCCGGCGGTGTGTGCCGGTGCCCGGGCGGCCGGAGGTGCGGTATTGTGACGGTGTCACGGGGAGGAGCGCCCATAGTCAGGCCCCGGGGATGTAGCCATATGGTGAACCTCGTTAACAAATCTCGGTGTCGTGCCTGATGTGATTGCTTGGTCCTCGAATGATCGACGGTATGCCTCGGATTTATTCTAACATTAAGCATTGGAGGAATCTATTATAAGATACTAAACTTCCTAGATTTGGAGCCGGCCGGGGTTGTGAGGCTCACTATGAGCTTCGCTTGTAAGGGTGTGTGTTGTTGGCTAAGAGTAACGCATATCTATATAACCTAAGGGTGTGTGTTGTTGGCTAAGAGTAACGCATATCTATATAACCGTTGTAGGCTAGCCGAATTTCCCGGTTTTCAGAAGGTTGGATTTGGTACGAGAATATATACTTCCTCCGTTCCAAATTAGTTGACTTGAATTTGTCTAAATACGGATGTATCTATACTTGTTTAGTGTCTAGATACATCCGTGTGTAGATAAATATGGGTCAAGTAATTTGGAACGGAGGGAGTACTATTTAGGAAATCATGTTCAACAAATTTTGCATAATAAATATATTACCAACTGACACAAGACACAAATATTTTCACCTAGTGTAGGTATTAGTTCTCACATTTCATAAAAAAGCATTCCATCATGCATGGGAAAATGTTCATCCGTGAAATATAAAATCTTTACACATTAGTGAATTAATTTGACTCAACAAAAAAAGGTATGTATGTGGTTTTCTATATTTTTTAGTCTATATATAAATATGTTTTATATTTTGGAAAGAGGCCCACATAATTCTTGATAATTTTTTATAATATTATAAATGATGAACTGACCCTTTTTCCTTTTATTCCATAATAAAGTTATCACTAGAATATATCATATTTCGGGGTGAAATATCAGGTGAAAATTTTGTACAATAAATATCACTCGCTAAAAATATATTCATTACATAAAACTAAAAAAATAAGAAAACATAAAAGCAAGAAATAAAAAAATAAAAATAAAATAAACAAAGTTGAAGTTTGTAACAAGCAACAGACTACAAACAAATCCAAATTGCACCGATGTTGGCTCTTTTATGGATTTATTTCAGTCCTTCCGGTGATGTGCGTTCAGCGGGAGGAGACGTTCCCGTCTACTACGAAGGCGTCTGTGGCACTTTGTCAAATCTAAATATGATGTGTCGGCTCAGTCTCTCGAAGGTGCTCATTAGGGAAGGGAGTGCGTTTATAAGGGTGAATGTATGTGTATATGTATGAGTGTTTGTGTGTGTATCGTGTTAAAAAAACAAATTGCCCCACAACGTCTGTAACATCATTAATAGGCATGCCCTTTGAGGTGGCGCGGAGGGAGTGCGCTACTTCATTACAATTTTTTATAACATGTAGGACATAGCTAATTAGGAAAACCATAGGTTAGTTCTGTTGAGGATGGTATGCCTTGTGTTTGGTCTTAAACTAGAAGGACTAGACGCGCTTTGTTGTGCGGTTGGTGTTGTTGGGATTTCATAAAAAATAATTGATTTTGCGTGTGTCAAAATCGTGAACCAAATTTAAAATCTAACACCTCAATTGAATGAGACAGCTCCTTGAAAAATTGTTAACTAAGTCAAAATTAAAAACTCAATCCAAAATCACATTGGTTCTATCATGTTGTATGTTGGAACTTTTTTTGTCAGGTGATGAGTGCGAGGACTAGACTGGTATATTTTTACAAGCTGGTTCCCGTCGACCGATTTGAAAAATCATTGACCAATCAAAATTGTGAACTAAATTTGAAATTAAACACATCACTTCAATGAGAGAGCTCCTTGAAAAATTGTTTACTAAGTCAAAATTAGTAGCCCATCCAAAACCAATGTCGTCAATTGAATTAGAGGCCTTCACCCCCTAGAAAGCTTAGTGATATAGTAGATAAATTGGCAGCTTTAGCGGCGAGCCCTGTCCGAAAGAAGAAGAAAATAGTAAAAATAAATAAGTTACTATAAGCTACCAAGTGTTTAATTTAGCAATTCTTAGGAATGTAGGATTGAATAATATGGATATTTAAAATGTAGCTCGAGCTCACATGCTTCTAGATTAACAATGTTTTTTTTAAATCAGGTAATTGTTTGGGCAACAAATATGCTCCTGTGTTCTATCCGCATGCAAAATTTTGTTAATAAATAAATGTCATTCGTTGTGCTATTAAGAGACTAATAAAATTGATGCTCTGGAAAAGTTCAGACATAAGCATTTTAGAGTAATGATTTGCTTATTTTATGCCTGTAGCACCACGAGTATCATGTATTTATGAAAATTTGCATATCATTAGAACTTAGAGCACACAAACATGTATGTTGTGAATTAAAATTATTATTATTATTATTATTATTATTATTTGTTTTTTATTCCTAAATCGTGTTGACTTATATTGGTTTCTCGAGCTTCATAAAAAGGTATCGCTTTGGCATGGTACCAAACATACAGCTTTAATTACTTCCACTACAATATATTCAGAAAATTTAGCAAAGACTGTGTGCTAGTTCTTTCCCGGACAAATCCACACATTTCAAATATCCAATTTAGACCGCTTGGCATGAGTGGTGAGCTATCTCAAAATAATAAAAAATCTCTAGTTCACGGACACAACCACGCACGTGCCACGGTCGCCCTTGGTGAAGATCCAAGAAGATGAAGGATTCGCTCATCACAGGTTTATCTCCCTAACCAGTGGTAGTATGAAGATCTTCGTCAAGAAATTACATCAAGCAACCAAGAAGGAGCCAGTGCTTCGTGGTGGCATGCAGATATTTGTTCAAAGATCTCCATAGCCATCACCCAAGCCTGCCCAAGAAAAACAAGGAAGCGAAGTCGAACTACCCGGCAACAACCCTGCCGGGCGCCTCCGCGTGTGCGTCCCAAGATTCTGAAGATGCCTCTAGATGCTCCTCCCTCAATTACCATTTTCTTGCTCCTGATGGACAACGCACTGGGTATCTCATGTATGCACTGCAATGTGCACTGGGTCCTCACCGCCTGGATCACAATTGTTGTGCCCGCCCAAGATGGCTCGTGTGCCCTAGCCGACGCCTCCTGGCCGGATTGGGTCGATATGCAATCTGGCGCTGCTGCACGAACTCACCTGAGGTTCAAATTAACCCCCGGGTCTTGCCTTGTTTAGGTGTAGCATCGTGTCTCTCGTGGACTCCATAGCAATCTTCCTATATCCTTCTCTCACGACCTAGGTGGTAATCATCTAGCAGCCATATCCTGGTGATGTGGACATTGCTAGTATAAAAATGTTTACCACCTAGGCGTGTTTGTTTTATCGGGGCCCCTAGTTGCAAGCGAACCATCAACTCGCAACTAAGGGCGTGTTTTGTTTGTCGTGGTCCCAGTTGCATGTCAACCATCAACTCGTAACTAAGGGCGTGTGTGTTCTTGTCATGGTCCCCAGTTGCAACTCAACCATCAACTCGCAACTAAGGGCGTGTTTGTCAGGGCCCCCAGTTGCAAGCCTACCATCGACTCACAACTAAGGGCGTGTGTGTTCTTATCGTGGTCCCCAGTTCCATGTCAACCATCGATTCGCAACTAAGAGCGTGTTTGTCAGGCCCCGAGTTGCAAGTCATCCATCGACTCGCAACTAATGGTGTGTGTGTGTATTCTTGTCGGAGCCCCCAGTTGCATATCAACCATCGACTCGCAACTAAGGGCGTGTATGTTTGTTGTAAGGGCCCCAGTTGCAAGTTAGCCATCGACTCACAACTAGGGGGGAGGGAAGAGTGTTTGTCGGGGCCGATCCCGGTTGCATGCCAACCATCGACGCGCAACTAGGGGGAGGGGAGAGTGTTTGTCGGGGCGTGTTTGTTTGTCGACCATCTACTCGCAATTAAGGGTGTGTTTGTTTTGTCAGGGCCCCCAGTTGCAGCCACCCATCAACTCGCAACTAAGGGCGTGTTTTGTTTGTCGTGGTCCCCAGTTGCATGTCAACCATCAACTCGCAACTAAGGGCATGTGTGTTCTTGTCGTGGTCCCCAGTTGCAACTCAACCATCGACTCGTAACTAAGGGCGTGTTTGTCCGGGCTCCCAGTTGCATGTCAACCATCAACTCGCAACTAGGGTGTGTGTGTTCTTTGTCGTGGTCCCCAGTTGCAAGTCATCCATCGACTCACAACTAAGGGCGTGTGTGTTTGTTGTACGGGCCCGAGTTGCAAGTCAGCCATCGACTCGCAACTAAGGGCGTGTGTGTTTGTTGTACAGGCTCCAGTTGCATATCAACCATCGACTCACAACTATGGGCGTGTTTGGTTGTTGTGGTCCCTAGTTGCATGTCAACCATCAACTCGCAACTAAGGGCATGTGTGTTCTTTTATCGTGGTACCCAGTTGCAAGTCATCCATCAACTCGCAACTAAGAGCGTGTGTGTTCTTGTCGTGGTCCCTAGTTGCAAGTCAACCATCGACTCGCAACTAAGGGCGTGTTTGTCGGGGCCCCAGTTGCAAGCCTACCATCGACTCGCACCTAAGGGCGTGTCTGTTCTTATCCAAGTTGCGAGTCCACCCCCACTTTGAAATTGGGGGGCCAATAATTTTGTCTTGGTTGCAAATCCAACCTCGGCCCGCAATTGTTTTTTTGTAGTTGTAGTTGTCCCAATTTCAGGTCCATGCTCGACTGGCAACCGGGGGCTTTGCTTTTAGTTGTAGTTGTCACAAATGCAAGTCCAACCTCGACTCGCAACTGGGGTGCTTTTTTTTTTGTAGTTGTAGTTTCCACAGTTGTAGCTCCAACCTCGACTCGTAACTGGGCTTTTTTGTAATTTGTAATAGCCCCGGTTGCAAGTCTACCCTCTACTAGCAACCGAGCTTTTTGTAGTTTGTAGTTGTTCCAACTGCAATTCCGTAATCAACTCGCAACTAGGCTTGTAATTGTAGTTGCCTTAGTTGCACGTTCATCCTCAACTCGCAACTCATCTTTGCTTGTGAATCAACGACGGTCTTGTGCGTTTTGTTCGTCGGAGAGCTTGAATACATAAACATTTATTTTGATTTCATGAACATTGTTTGAATTTGCAAACAATTTTAGAAATCACGAACATTATTAAAACCCTGTACATTTTTTGAATACTTGAACATTTTTCTGGTTTTTTTACTAGTTTTTTTATTTTAGCCTTTAATATATATATATATTTAGAAATGTTCAGCGTGCATTTTAAAATTGTTCAGTGTGTATTCGTAAAAGGTTTACCGTGTATATTAAAAAAGTTCACCATACATATAAAAACAGTTTAATATATATTAAAAAAAGTTCATAATATATTAAATTTTTGTGCAGTGTGTATTTGAAAAAATGTTGACCCTATAAAAAACGTGTTCAATGTGTATTTGAAAAGAAAGATGTTCTCCGTATATGAGAAAATGTTTAATTTGTAATTAAAAAATGTTCATTATATATTAGAATAATCTTTATAATACAGAAAGTATAAAAAATAAAAAAAGGAAGAAAACTAGAAGAACAACTAAACCTGAAAGAGAAAAATAAAAATCATAAAAAGGAAAAAAACAAAAGGAGAAAAACACAAAGTGTACTACTGCGTACCGCTAGGCTGCCGGAGGTAGCGATCGTACAGTTAGCGAGCATGGTTTCCTAAAAAAAAAAAAAAAGGTTAGCGAGCATGGAGGCGCGCTAGGCGTGGCCCTTGCAAGCACGATCTGGGTGACTCTCCTTTAGTCATGCTGCATGATTCTAAAAAAATAATGTCACGCTGGGCTGGACAACGAAAAAAAAAACAAATAAAGAAAAGGCCATAAACAAGTGATGACATCAGCTTAGATGTGACATAGTTATGTCACATCTAGATGAGGCCTAGACATACCCTTACACATATTACACGACAAATAAATGACCAGCTACTGTTGTTCCTCGGTGCATATAATATAAGAAGAAGCCAATACTGCCTTCATGTTTTAATCTGCTTGTACTCAGGCACAAAGGTGTTGACGAAAGAAGATTACATGGAGTTAGATGTATGCATGGAATCAGCCCAGGCCCAGCCATCCATGTTGTATGCTACGTGCAACTTAGCCTGGTCGTAATGGTAGTATCATAGTTAGTATCATGCATGCCAACTATGTAATTTTGATGAGGTGTCGTAGAATTAAATGGAGAAAGAGACGGTTGAGTATCATATCATGATACCGTATCATAATAAATGCTATGCTAGTATGTGTCATGCATGGCAATAACTAAAGTACTACTCCCTCCATTCCAAAATAGATGAGCCAACTTTGTACTAACTTTAGTACAAAATTGGATCATCTATTTTGGAACAGAGGGAGTACATGATACTAATATATGATACGGGAGATAATATCATATACTAGTATGATATGCATGATACTAGTATATGATATTAGTTAGAAGATGCATGCAATCAAGTCAAGCAATGGGTCCCACGTGTGCATGCAATCAAAATCCTGGCATGCTTTCACATATACGCTTCGGGAGGAGATAGCCCATCCCTGGTGCTAGGGCCCATCGGCCTAGGAGCTGGCGACACCTAACACCGGAACGGATACGCATCTACGTCCGTCCAAGAGATCCACGCATCCCGGCACCGTCGTATACTCCTTTAATAACTAGCTAGCCACGTTTTAGGGGTAGACTCGGATTTTGTTTAGAGAAGTTTAGCCATAGCTACTTTTATTTGTCTTCGCTCGTGGCGGTTAGTGCGACCGTCAAGACATTTTATCGGAATACCATCTTATGAGATTTATTGCTGAAAAAGAGTTTCCCCCGCTTTGTATTCCAAAGCACCAACCAACAGTACACACCGCAACGCTGGGGCGAGCAGCACAACAAGCCTAAAGACAGAAAAGAAGAAGAAACAAATGCCAACAACGGCAGCTCGACTAAGCGCGGAAGGCCTGCCATCGCTGTGCCCTCCGGAGACACCCCACCACAGCCCGGGGCCCCGAGTGTCGCGTACCAAGCAGCACCTCCAAGAAGCTATACGACGCCGACGACGCTGCTGCCCGGACGAGTCCAAGGGTTTCCCCCGGTACGCGGAGGAAAGTGGGGGATGGCTACCACCGACACCCTTCAAGAAGGAATGGTGGCACCCGCCGGTGTCACCGCATCGGAGCCGGACGAACTGGCAAGGATTTCTCCCACACACCAAACACCACCGCCCATCCGGCGCCTACCATCCAAACCACCGCCCAATGCGCCATCGCGGTTGCGCCGCCACCCACGCCGTCTCACTACGAGCACCAACACGAGGCCGAGAGGACCAGAGAGAAGCGCCATGCGACGAGAGCAGCAGCACCAAGGCCGAGCGGGAGGGAACCACCTCCACCGCCGTCGTGCGAGAAGCCCACACCTCCGGCACCGTCGTGGTAGCCGACCGGACACGGCAGCGGGGCATACCAGGCCACCCCTGGCCCGGCCAGGCCCGAAACGGGCCCGCTAAGCCCCGCCGGCCGTGCTGCAGCAGGCTGGCGTCGGCACCGCCAGCACCCCATCGCGCAACGTCGCTCCCCCACCTCCCGGGAATCGCGCCGACAACCCGCCCCACCGCCGGCCCGCCCAGGTCCAGATGGGCCCCGTAGGGCCTAGATCTGGGCCGAGCGCCGCCGCCAGGACGTGCCGCAGCGCCACCCCGCCGCCAACGACGGCGCCGCCGCCCAGCCGCCCGTCCGCTCTGTGACGAGGAACCCCGCCGCCAGCTAGACCGCCGCCGCCTAGGAGCACCCCCCGGTGCAGCTCTGCCCCGCGCCGGAGAGCCACCGGGAGGGGAAGGTCAGGAGGGCCGCCGCCACCAGCGACCCCAGGGCCAGGCCGGCCGCGGGCGCCAGCGACGATGGCGGGGAGGAAGGGGAGAGGGGGGCTGGAGAGGGGAGAGATCGGCGCGCGGCCGGCCGCCCGCGGGGGCGGCGAGGTCGCGAGAGGGGAAGGGAGACTTGTTGTGAGATTTATTCCATCTAGCATATTCGCAATTTTGAGATTGCTTGCCTATTATTTTCTTGCATGTTCTTCGATTTGTTTGCAGGAAAAATCCTTCATGGATAGGTCGATTGCTTTTTTCTAAATTGTGCCACTGATATTGAGAGTTGAGAAGCCTTTGCCAAGCTACACTTTTTCCTACCAATAAGTACAGGTTCCGACTCTATTGATTCCTGGTCATCGCTCTAAACAATCTTCATCGGTCGTTTGAAGCCAACACCAACGCGTCAATCACCACCTGTTGCATTGGTAAGAACAAATAAGAATTTGATACTAAGCTTGAGTGTGAGCGAATTTTCTCCACCACATGCTACTAGTTGATAGGGATTATACACTGTATTTTTTCTCTCTTTCGCTAACAATGATACGGGATCAATCCACACTTGAGGGCCTCACCGCGGATGTGAAAGTCACCGGCGAGCGTCTCGCCCAATTTGAGGGTGCTCAGATTGTGGCCGAAGAAAGGCTCAAGGCTATCGAGGATGCACAGGGCGTTGCCAACACACATCTACCGGACATCTTGTCACGTCTGGACGCATTGTAGACTGCACCACCCGTTGACAACAACGTTGTTACTCGCAAATCCACAGGTGTCACCGCTATTTCGCGCGCTAGACGTGTGCCTATGGGTCATCTACAACATCCAGCTACTGCCACCGATGCCGCCACCATAAATCAGCACCAACGCATTCCTCCCCGTGTCAACGAGGAATATGGGGACAACTATGAGGATTATTCCGGTGACACCGAGGACGACTAAGCGGTCGATCGCCACAATGACCGTGCTCATTGACAACTGCGTTTCAACCGTCAAGGTATGGCACGAGGTCCACCCAGGTATGATGTTAGAGATTATGAACATTCTAGTGCTAAAAATTAAATTTACTATGCCTGCTTTCAACGGTAAATATAATCCAGCTGTTTATCTTGACTGGGAACTTTCTGTTGAACAAAAATTTGCATGTCATGATATTCCTGAGAACCAAAGAGTTAGGGCAGCCACTAGTGAATTTACAAACTTTGCTTCTATTTGGTGGAGTGAGTATTGCCGTGTTAATGCGAACAATATACCAGCTGCTTGGGATGCTTTAAAACGAGCTATGCGACAACGTTATGTTCCTTGTTATTATGCTAGTGACAAACTAAATGAATTACAACGTTTAAAACAAGGTAGTAGTTTTGTAGAGGATTATTATCAAGAATTGCAAACTGGGTTAATGCGATGTGGATTAGTCGAAACCGAAGATGCTATGATGGCTAGATTTTTAGGTGGTTTGAATCGTGATATTTAGGACATATTGGACTATAAGGAGTACAATTCTATTACTCATTTGTTTCATTTTGCTTGTAAAGCTGAAAGGGAAGTACAGGGACGACACAACAAGGGACGAGGTAATTTTTCTACAGGTCGCCACTCATCATGGACACCCTCTCCTACTGTTCTATCCACTACTGAGTCAACACCACATATCTTGAACAATGATGCACACCCATCAAGTTCAAAATCAGCTCCACAATCATCCGAGGCTTCGAAAACAATTTCTCTAGCACCCACCACTTCGTCTGGACGCACAAGGGACATGAAGTGTCATATATGCAAAGGTGGCGGACACTTGATGAAGGACTGCCCAAATAAACGTACTTTCATTGTGCGAGAAGATGGTGAATACTCCTCCGCTAGTGATTTGGATGAAGAGACGCAAGCCATGCTTGCTACTAATCATGCAGGTGACACGAAGGAGTAAGAGGAGATACATATTAATGCTGATATGGCGGATAAATTCCCAAGCCTTGTAACCATGCGAGTACTTAGTGCCCAGGTGGGGCATACTGAGATGCCTCAACGCCATAATCTTTTTCAAACTAAGTTTGTTGTCAAAGGGCATTCTGTTCGTGTGATCATTGATGGTGGAAGCTGCAATAATTTGGCGAGTATGAAGATGGTTGAGAAACTGTGCCTCACCACAACAAGACACCCGCACCCATATTATATACAATGGTTTAACGATTGTGGTAAGTTGAAGGTAACACGTCGTGTGAGAGTATATTTTACACTTGGTTCATATCATGATTACCTTGGCTGTGATGTCGTACCTATGCAAGCTTGTTCTTTATTATTAGGTCGACCATGGCAATATGATAATAGTGCTGTCCATCATGGTAGAACGAATTCGTATACTCTCGTGTTTCAAGGCAAAACCATTAACTTGCTTTATATGACCCCTGATGAAATAATAAAAGTTGAGAAAGCTAAATCAATGGATCATACTATGTATAGTATGCTTGCTATCAATTCTGGAATTTCTCCGGTGAGTGTCTCAACTTCTGAGTTGAACATACCATGTGGCCATATAATTTGTTTGCATCCTTATAAATCATATACAGACTCCGTGTGAGATAATATTTATCATAATATTCATAATGTTATGCTCCGACATGAGAAAAATTATCACATCCTCATGAGCTAATGCCTTTGGTACAACCAATATACATTGCATCTATTTTTGCTTTGCTTTATGATGTGTTCTAGGTAAATGAAAGCCGAGGACGGCTTTGTTTTCAAGGAAGGGAGGATGATGTGGACATTGCTAGTATAAAAACCTTTACACATATTACGCGACAAATAAATGACCAGGTACTGTTGTTCCTCGGTGCATATAATTTGATTATAAGAAGAAGCCAATACTGCCTTCATGTTTTAATCTGCTTATACTCAGGCACAAAGGTGTTGACGAAAGAAGATTACATGGAGTTCGATGAATGCATGGAATCAGCCCAGCCATCCATGCTGTATGCTACGTGCAACTTAGAAGATGCATGCAATCAAGTCAAGCAATGGGTCCCACGCGTGCATGCAATCAAAATCCTGGCATGCTTTCACATATACGCTTCGGGAGGAGTATTGCTTGTGGCAAACACACATGCAACATAGACGAGGAGCTATAGCCCATCCCTGGTGCTAGGGCCCATCGGCCTAGGAGCTGGCGACACCAACATAACACCGGAACGGATACGCATCTACGTCCGTCCAAGAGATCACGCATCCCGGCACCGTCATATACTCCTTTCATTTTAATAAATAGCTAGCCACGTTTTAGGGTTAGACTCGGGTTTTGTTTAGAGAAGTTTAGCAATAGCTACTTTTATTTGTCTTCGCTCGTAGCAGCTAGTGCGACCGTCAAGACATCCTATCGGAACCCTATCTTGTGAGATTTATTCCATCTATCATATTCGCAATTTTGAGATTGCTTGGCTATTATTTTCTTGCATGTTCTTTGATTTGCTTGCAGAAAAAATCCTTCGTGGATAGGTCGATCGCGTCGTTGGCTCGGTCGATAACACCGTGGAGTTGGTTCAGCGATTGCCGTGGATATCAATCCTGTACGGTTGGTAGCCGGATCGTGAGGGTCAAGTCCCACCCAAAATCGTAGTTATTTCTCTCTCATCGAAAGATCTGGCCTAGTACACATCATCTGGGGATGTGCAATGTCACGACCCAGTCCCGATAGGGGCCCCGAATCTTTGCACTTCATGTACCAGTCCCTAGATTGGCTGCTGGCACGCACAGTTCACGATGAAATATCAGAAAATAACACATGTCATAGTATTACATCGTAGATCCAGTCTTTGATACATTACATACCTGCTAGGTCAAGGCTAGCTTGATACATTATGCAACAGAAATACAATAATATCTTGTGGCGTCCATCAACTCATAGGCAGCAGTTGAGTATACCATCGTAACCCTACTTCATATCTCTTCTTCGATAAGGAAATCCTGCAACATGAGGGTCAATACATTGAATGTATTAGCAAGCTACACCTAATAACAGCATATCCTCCATTGTAATGAATGAGTAAAGGAGTCTCCAACTTGATTGGTATCAAACCTTTTCAATCAAATCCTTTTCCAAAATCAAGGCCAGCCATTTTGTGCAGCCAGGGCAAGGAAGACCTATCTACCGTTCCTAACTATTGATGAGAACCATCCTGATTCTCAGAGATGGCAAGGGTTTGTTTTTCAAGCGCGCTTAGTCAACGCTACAACAATGTGGACTCCAGAGCGCATCAACCATCGACGCATATCACTCAAAAAGGAGAGTCCTGAAATGCAAGTGTGCACTCAATCGTCGGAGCATCCAATGGGGACATCCAAATTTTATCATCCAATGAAGCATTCACGTGCTGTCAAGTCCCGAGCCTACACTATGTCGTAGACTCAACATTCAGGGTAAACATGTGGCTAACCTATTCCAGGTTCAGCATAGTATGACAGCAAGGTGAAACATGGGAAAGTGTTATCAGAAATGCAACTTGTCTGGTAATCGTTGATGTTCTTCACATAAGCAAATCTTGGTAATTGATGAAGTTCTTCACACACACAATCTTGATAAAAGCTACTCTTCGCTCTTCGAGCAATCTATCGTAAGTAAAGAGCAATTATAAACAACCATACAAAATAATCAAACATACAACAAGTGTTGTGCAAGATGTCGGTGTCATTATGTTGTGCATGATGTCGGTGTCATTGTGTTGTGAGATCATGTGTCGGTGTTAACTCATAAGAGTTTGGAAAACAATATAGTGGTTGTCATTTGGAAAACAATATAGTGGTTCACATGCAAGTTCTCGATAAGGTTCATCACAAAAGGAGTAGTGATGTCAAGTTGGGGTTGTCAGATCCAATCAGAAGAATCTTAACAACATAAGTCATGGTCTATGCATCTTGGATAGCCAAGTTCATGTTCAAGTTTGAATTGTCATTCAAACTTGTTGAACTTTCATCGGCTTGAATACACTAAGTGTTTAGGTTTTATCTTTGTTCATCAACTTAGTTAGACTTCCAATTCAATTTGAATTTGAATTAGGTTTCACCTTGTTTGAATCCAAATTTAATTAAGATTTGAATTGATTTAGGTTTGAATTATTGAAGCTAGGTTTAAGTTCAAAATATTTCATAATTGGCCAATACTGGTTCATGAATTCATTTACAAAATTATTTCATTTAATTTATATTAATTAAATGACTTCTAAGTTTCACTTAGGTTTTACTAAATTCAAATTTATGTTTGAACTCTTCCTGAAGTCAATACCAAACCAATATGTTCACTAAGGTTTATTCACTTAACTTCACGTCCAAACTAAGGTCAATTGCAAATCTAATATAATTTCTAAGGTTTATTTGTTTAGTTCACATTCAACTAAAGACAATTGTAAATCTAATATGGTTGCTATAGTTGATTTATTTGATTTTAGTTTAAGCTAAGTCAAATATAAGTCCAACAATATGACTAGGTTTAGGTCTTTGATTAGACTAACGTCACATATAAATCCAAAATGATTTGCTATGTGTGAATAGTTTTTAAACTCTATTTGAATTTAATTTGAGTTCATCACTCCTATAGTCAAATATTAACTCCAAAAATAATTACTAGGTTCAATTTAATTCATTAAACCATATTGCATTGGTTTTATTCAATTTGATCCTAGGGTTTTAAAGTTATAATAATCAAACTATGTTTGAATCAAATATTATTATTTAAATTTCCTAATGTCAAATAATATCCAAAAGTATTTACTAAAGTTCATTTTAAGTTTCTAAACTTGTTGCAACCTAATTATCCTATTAAATAATTTTAATTCCAAGTTAAGCCATTTTAGGTTTAAATGCTATTTCAATTACTACTATTGTTAAACTATATTTGAATTCTAATTTAAAATTATTTTAAAATTAGACCACCGTAGCTAAGATGAAACTACATTTCACTAGGTTCATTGTGAAAAAAGAATCATTTTAATTGGATTTATAATTTGCAAGCTATGCCCTATTCAAATTCATTTTGTTTGAATTTGAATTTTAAATTATTCAAATTACAAATTTCGCTTTACAAGATGATAGTATATTTCACATGGATCTTTTGCAAAAAGAATCACTCAATTTGGATCTACAAATAAAAAGTTGTGTATGTTTTAACTTCAGGGGGTTTTCTACAAATTTGCCATTTAATCGAATTAACAGAAAAACGAGTGGATAAGGTTTTGGATAAGGTGGGTGACGCGGAAGTTTCTGGTTGGCCTTTACCGATTCAGGATTTTTTGCACTATGGGCCGTGGGTGTTATCACGCTAGGGTTACGTGAGGCTCACCGGAGGTTCGCCTGAGGGTCGCCGGAGATGTCGAAGATGGCGGCGAATGGCTCGGACGTCGGCGGATCTGGCGCTCCGGTGGTCGCCGGCGGTAACGGAGGGCACAACGGGGCTTAGGAGATGACGGCGGTTCCACTGGTGGTCATGGTCATCGCCAGGGACATCGGGAACGACGCGTAGAGGTCGCCGAAGATGTACACGACGGCAAAGCTCCTCGGGTGATGAAGACATGCTCAAAATTGAGCCTCTCTGGATGAACCAAAGGGTCAGATGGGTGTGTACGAGTGCGGCGAAGACGCATGACATGGTTAGGGGTTTGGGTTAACTCTTGCCTCGCCGGAGTCTAGCTCAGGACGGCGGCGAGCTTCGGCCTTCGACGAACGCGGGGTTGCAGTGGGTTTAGGCCACGCAGATGATGTCCAGGGGATGCACGCGACGTCTTGGAAGACAACGGTGGTAGAGGCGGACTGGTACGTCTCCATCGTATCTATAATTTTTGATTGTTCCATGCTATTATATTATCTGTTTTGGATATTTTATATGCATTATTATGCTATTTTATATTATTTTTGGGACTAACTTATTAACCTAGAGCCTAGTGCCAGTTTATGTTTTTCCTTGTTTTTGAGTTTCGCAGAAAAGGAATACCAAACGGAGTCCAAACGGAATGAAACTTCACGATGATTTTTCTTGGACCAGAAGACACCCAGGGGACTTGGAGTCCAAGCCAGAAGAGCCACGAGGCGGCGGCAAGGGTGGAGGGCGCGCCCTAGGGGGGGCGCCCCCCTACCTTGTGGGCCCCTTGTGACGTTCCTGACCTAGCTCTTCGTCCTATATATTCACATATATTCCAAAACCCTCAGGAGAGTGCACGAAAATACTTTTCCGCCGCCGCAACCTTCTGTTCCCATGAGATCCCATCTTGGGGCCTTTTCCGGCATCCTGCCGGAGGGGGATTCAATCACGGAGGGCATCTACATCAACCCTATTACCCTTCCGATGAAGCATGAGTAGTTTACCACAGACCTACGGGTCCATAGCTAGTAGCTAGATGGCTTCTTCTCTCTCTTTGATTCTCAATACCATGTTCTCCTCGATGTTCTTGGAGATCTATTCGATGTAATCTTCTTTTGCGGTGTGTTTGTCGAGATCCGATGAATTGTGGATTTATGATCAGCTTATCTATGAATATTATTTGAATCTTCTCTGAATTCTTATATGCATGATTTGATATCTTTGTATTTCTCTTCGAATTATCGGTTTGGTTTGGCCAAGTAGATTGGTTTTTCTTGCAATGAAAGAGGGGCTTAGCTTTGGGTTCAATCTTGCGTGATTTCACCCAGTGACAAATTAGGGGTAGCGAGACATGTATTGAATTGTTACCATCGAGGATAAAAAGATGGGGTTTTCATCATATTGCTTGAGTTTATTCCTCTACATCATGTCATCTTACTTAAGGCGTTACTGCCTTCTTTACAAACTTAATACTCTAGATGCATGCTGGATAGCGGTCGATGTGTGGAGTAATAGTAGTAGATGCAGGCAAGAGTCGGTCTACTTGACACGGACGTGATGCCTATATGCATAATCATTGCCTTGGATATCGTCATAACTTTGCGCTTTTATATCAATTGCTCGACAGTAATTTGTTCACCCACTGTATTATTTGCCTTCAAGAGAGAAGCCTCTAGTGAAACCTATGGCCCCCGGGTCTATTTTTCATCATATTTCTTTTTGATCTACTATTTTGCAATCTTTTATTTTCAGATCTATAAACCAAAAAAACCCAAAAATATTTTATCTTTTATTTAGTTTTATCTATCTCTATCAGATCTCACCTTTGCAAGTGACCGTGAAGGGATTGACAACCCCTTTATCGCGTTGGGTGCAAGTGTTTAATTGTTTGTGTAGGTGCATCCATTGGGGACTTGCGCGTTTCTCCTACTGGATTGATACCTTGGTTCTTAACTGAGGGAAATACTTATCTCTATTGTGCTGCATCACCCTTTCCTCTTCAAGGGAAAACCAACGCAAGCTCAAGAAGTAGCAGGAAGAATTTCTGGCGCTGTTGCCGGGGAGATTTACGCCAAGTCAAGACTAGTCTCCCGTCAACTTGCCAATTTCGGGCGCCGTTGCCGGGGAGATCTACGCCAAGCCTACCAAGTACCCATCATAAAACTCTCATCTCTTGCATTACATTATTTGTCATTTGCCTCTCGTTTTCCTCTCCCCCACTTCTAAAATGATTTAAAAAAAACACAAAAAGATTTGCCTTTTTATTCGCCCTTCTTTCGTTCGTCTTTTCGCTTGCTTTTTGTTTGCTCATGTGTTAGCCTTCCTCTATTGCTCAACCCAAGAACTTTGATCCTTACTATACGAAGTTGGAAGAAATTGAAAACAATACTAGGAGCTTCATGTCCCTACAATTTGAGCATAATAGGTTCTTTTGGAACGAGCTCAAGGAGCAGAGAACTTTTATGGAGTATATGAATAAAGAGCTCGATGATATGTCTAAAGAATTTTATGATTTTAAATCTCAATTTGCTCATCTTGAAAATTTAGTTGGCCAAATTTTAGATAAACAAACCACTTTGGTAAATAAGATGGCCGATAAACCAGAGTTTTGTGAAAATAATGATGAAGATCTTAAAGTGATTGATGTGACTCCTATTGAATCTTTGTTTTCTAATATAAATCTTGATAAAGATGGGACTGGAGATGAGTCAACTTTAGTTAAAAGGCGTCCCAATGATTCGGAGTTTATAGACCTTGATGCAAAAATTGATAAAAGTGGGATTGGAGAGGTCAAAACTTTAAGTAGCAATGAACCCACTCTTTTGGATTTCAAGGACTTTAATTATGATAATTGTTCTTTGATAGATTGTATTTCCTTGTTGCAATCCATGTTGAATTCTCCTCATGCTTATAATCAAAATAAAGCTTTTACTAAACATATCGTTGATGCTATGATGAAATCTTTTGAATAAAAGCTTGAATTAGAAGTTTCTATTCCTAGAAAACTTTATGATGAGTGGGAACCTACTATTAAGATTAAGATTAAAGATTATGAGTGCCATGCTTTATGTGATTTGGGTGCTAGTGTTTCCACGATTCCAAAAACTTTATGTGATGTGTTAGGTTTCCGAGAATTTGATGATTGTTCTTTAAATTTGCATCTTGCGAATTCCACTATTAAGAAACCTATGAGAAGGATTAATAATGTTCTTATTGTTGCAAATAGAATTATGTGCCTGTAGATTTCATTGTTCTTGATATAGATTGCAATCCTGCATGTCCTATTATTCTTGGTAGACATTTCCTTAGAACGATTGATGCAATTATTGATATGAAAGAAGGAAACATTAGATTTCAATTTCCGTTAAGGAAGGGCATGGACCACTTTCCTAGAAAGAAAATTAAGTTGCCATATGAATCTATTATGAGAGCTACTTATGGATTGCATACCAAAGATGAAAATACCTAGATCTATGTGTTTTTATGCCTAGCTAAGGGCGTTAAACAATAGCGCTTGTTGGGAGGCAACCCAATTTTATTTTTGTGTTTTCTGTTTTGCTTCTGTTCTTGAATAAAATACACATTATTACCTCTGTAGTAATTGTGTTTTGGTGTTTTAATTAGTGTTTGTGCGAAGTAAGACCTTTGGGATGGCTTACGGTGATAGTTGATTTGATCTTGCTGAAAAACAGAAACTTTTGCGTCCAGTCACAGAATTGTTTAAATTAACTGGAGCGTGGAAAAACCCTGAATTTTTTACACAAGATTGACATACAAATTTCCTATGTTTCCCTGATTTTTCAGATTTTTGGAGTTACATAAGTATTAGAACTATTCCGATCTTCGCAGACTTTTCTGTTTTTGACAGATTCTGTTTTCTATGTGTTGTTTGCTTATTTTGATGAATCTATGGGTAGTATCGGGGGGTATGAACCATGGAGAAGTTGGAATACAGTAGATATTACACCAATATAAATAAAGAATGAGTTCACAACAGTACCAAAAGTGGTGATTTATTTTCTTATACTAATGGATCTCATGAGTTTTCTGTTGAGTTTTGTGTTGTGAAGTTTTCAAGTTTTGGGTAAGGATTTGATGGACTATGGAATAAGGAGTGGCAAGAGCCTAAGCTTGGGGATGACCAAGGCACCCCAAGGTAATATTCATGGACAACCAAGAGCCTAAGATTGGGGATGCCCCGGAAGGCATCCCCTCTTTCGTCTTCGTCTATCGGTAAATTTACTTGAGGCTATATTTTTATTCACCACACGATATGTGTTTTGCTTGGAGCGTCTTGTATGATATGTGTCTTTGATTTTTAGTTTGCCACAATCATCCTTGCTGTACACACCTTTTGAGAGGGACACGCATGAATCGTGATTTATTAGAATATTCTATGTGTTTCACTTATATCTTTTGAGCTAGGCATTTTTGCTCTAGTGCTTCACTTATATCTTTTTAGTGCACGGCGGTGGATTTATTTTATAGAAATTGTTGAACTCTCATGCTTCACTTATATTATTTTGAGAGTCTCTCTAAACAGCATGGTAATTTTCTTTGGTTATGAATTTAGTCCTAATATGATAGGCATCCAAGAGGGATAAAATAAAAACTTTCATATAAAGTGCATTGAATACTATGTGAAGTTTGATTCCTTATGATTGTTTTGAGATATAAAGATGGTGATATTAGAGTCATGCTAGTGAGTAATTGTGGATTGGTAGAAACACTTGTGTTAAAGTTTGTGATTCCCGTAGCATGCACGTATGGTGAACCGTTATGTGATGAAGTCGAAGCATGATTTATTTATTGATTGTCTTCCTTATGAGTGGCGGTCGGGGACGAGCGGTGGTCTTTTCCTACCAATCTATCCCCCTAGGAGCATGCGCGTAGTACTTTGTTTCAATGACTAATAGACTTTTGCAATAAGTATGTGAGTTCTTTATGACTAACGTTGAGTCCATGGATTATACGCACTCTCACCCTTCCACCATTGCTAGCCTCTCTAGTACCGCGCAACTTTCGCCGGTGCCTTACACCCACCTTATACCTTCCTCAAAACAGCCACCATACCTACCTATTATGGCATTTCCATAGCCATTCCGAGATATATTGCCATGCAAATTTCCACCGTTCCATTTATTATGACACGCTCCATCATTGTCATATTGCTTTGCATGATCGTAAGATAGCTAGCATGATGTTTACATGGCGTGTCCGTTTTTTGATGTCATTTGCTACGCTAGATCATTGCACATCCCGGTACACAGCCGGAGGCATTCATATAGAGTCATATTTTTTTCCAAGTATCGAGTTGTAACTCTTGATTTGTAAGTAAATAAAAGTGTGATGATCATCATTATTAGAGCATTGTCCCATGTGAGGAAAGGATGATGGAAGCTATGATTCCCTCACAAGTTGGGATGAGTCTCCGGACTTCACAAAAAATAAAAGAGGCCAAGAAGCCCACCAAAAAAAGAGAGAAAAAGTGAGAAGGGGCAATGTTACTATCCTTTTTCCACACTTATGCTTCAAAGTAGCATCATGATCTTCATGATAGAGAGTCTCCTAAGTTGTCACTTTCATATACTAGTGGGGATTTTTCATTATAGAACTTGGCTTATATATTCCAATGATGGGCTTCCTCAAATTGCCCTAGGTCTTCGTGAGCAAGTGAGTTGGATGCACACCCACTTAGTTTCTTTTTGAACTTTCATAAACTTATAGCTCTAGTGCATCCGTTGCATGGCAATCCCTACTCACCCACATTGATATCTATTGATGGGCATCTCCATAGCCCGTTGATACGCCTAGTTGATGTGAGACTATCTCCTTTTTTTTTCTTCTCCACAACCACCATATTCTATTCCACCTATAGTGCTATATCCATGGCTCATGCTCATGTATTGCGTGAAAGTTGAAAAAGTTTGAGAACATCAAAAGTATGAAACAATTGCTTGGCTTGTCATCGGGGTTGTGCATGATTTAATACTTTGTGTGATGAAGATGGAGCATAGCCAGACTATATGATTTGAAGGGATAACTTTCTTTGGCCATGTTATTTTGAGAAGATATGATTGCTTTATTAGTATGCTTGAAGTATTATTGTTTTTATGTCAATATTAAACTTTTGTTTTGAATCTTATGGATCTGAACATTCATGCCACAATGAAGAAAATTACATGGATAAATATGTTAGGTAGCATTCCACATCAAAAATTCTGTTTTTATCATTTACCTACTCGAGGACGAGCAGGAATTAAGCTTGGGGATGCTTGATACGTCTCCAACGTATCTATAATTTTTTATTGTTCCATGCTATTATATTATCTGTTTTGGATGTTTTATATGCATTATTATGCTATTTTATATTATTTTTGGGACTAACTTATTAACCTAGAGCCCAGTGCCAGTTTCTGTCTTTTCCTTGTTTTTGAGTTTCGCAGAAAAGGAATACCAAATGGAGTCCAAACGGAATGAAACTTCACGATGATTTTTCTTGGACCAGAAGACACCCAGGGGACTTGGAGTCCAAGCCAGAAGAGCCACGAGGCGGCAGCAAGGGTCGAGGGCGCGCCCTAGGGGGAGGGGACGCCCCCTACATTGTGGGCCCCTCATGACCTTCCTGACCTAGCTCTTCATCCTATATATTCACATATATTCCAAAACCCTCAGGAGAGTCCACGAAAATACTTTTCCGCCGCCGCAACCTTCTGTTCCCGTGAGATCCCATCTTGGGGCCTTTTCCGGCATCCTGCCGGAGGGGGATTCGATCACAGAGGGCATCTACCTCAACCCTATTGCCCTTCCGATGAAGCGTGAGTAGTTTACCACAGACCTACGGGTCCATAGCTAGTAGCTAGATGACTTCTTCTCTCTCTTTGATTCTCAATACCATGTTCCCCTCGATGTTCTTGGAGATCTATCCGATGTAATTTTATTTTGCGGTGTGTTTGTCGAGATCCGATGAATTGTGGATTTATGATCAGCTTATCTATGAATATTATTTGAATCTTCTCTGAATTCTTATATGCATGATTTGATATCTTTGTATTTCTTTTTGAATTATCGGTTTGGTTTGGCCAACTAGATTGGTTTTTCTTGCAATGGGAGAGGTGCTTAGCTTTGGGTTCAATCTTGCGTGATTTCACCCAGTGACAAAGTAGGGGTAGCGAGACACGTATTGAATTGTTGCCATCGAGGATAAAAAGATGGGGTTTTCATCATATTGCTTGAGTTTATTCCTCTACATCATGTCATCTTACTTAAGGCGTTACTCAGTTCTTTATGAACTAAATACTCTAGATGCATGCTGGATAGCGGTCGGTGTGTGGAGTAATAGTAGTAGATGCAGGCAGGAGTCGGTCTACTTGACATGGACGTGATGCCTATATGCATAATCATTGCCTTGGATATCGTCATAACTTTGCGCTTTTCTATCAATTGCTCGACAGTAATTTGTTCACCCACCATATTATTTGCCTTCAAGAGAGAAGCCTCTAGTGAAACCTATGGCCCCGGGTCTATTTTCCATCATATTTGTTTCCGATCTACTATTTTGCAATCTTTTATTTTCAGATCTATAAACCAAAAAAACCCTAAAATATTTTATCTTTTATTTAGTTTTATCTATCTCTATCAGATCTCACCTTTGCAAGTGACTGTGAAGGGATTGACAACCCCTTTATCGCATTGGGTGCAAGTGTTTGATTGTTTGTGTAGGTGCATCTATTGGGGACTTGCGTGTTTCTCCTATTGGATTGATATCTTGGTTCTTAACTGAGGAAAATACTTATCTCTACTGTGCTGCATCACCCTTTCCTCTTCAAGGGAAAAACCAACGCAAGCTCAATAAGTAGCACGGACCTCGAGAGGGACTATGCTCGTCGGAATCGAGCCGACAATGGCGACGGCTGAGGCGGAGATGTCGGGGCTAGCTAACAGCGACTGCGAGAGGAAGTAGAGGGGAAAGAGAGAGGGGCTTGCGACAGATTTAAAGGACACGACCATAGGCATGGAGGGGGACAGGGAGTGGATAGCGTGTGCGAGCGGCCACAAGCGTGCGCGGTCATGGGCGCGTGTGTGCGGTTACGCGAGGTGTGAGAAGACCCTGACCGATGCGGCCGGTCGGACAGTGAGAGAAGGGGGAGAGAGTGCACAGGTGGGGGTATTGGGTGGGCCGAGCTAGCTGGGCCAGCTTTAGGTTAGGTGGGCCGCGAGGTCTAGGTTAGCTCTAGGTTTTTCTTTTCTATTTCCTATCTGTTTTTCTCCTTTTTTTTGTTTTCTCTGTTAATTAAAATGCAGTTTGAATTTGAATTTTATTCAAACAGTGACTATATACTAAATTCCAAATGGAATATTTGTGATCACAAGAGCATTTTGTTTGGGTATTTTGAACATGTTCATTTTCTGCACTTATATTTCCTTTTGAATTTGAGTTTGGTTCCAAACCAAATGTGGTTCAAATCATTTTTAGAAAAATGGCAGAGGGTCAAGGTCTTCCTTTGGACGTGGACTTTTATTTCCTGCCAAAATAAAATGCAAGACCATTTTTGAATGATCCCCTTGCTGGGAAACGTAGCATGCAATTTCAAAAAATTTCCTACGCTCACGCAAGATCTATCTAGGAGATGCATAGCAACGAGAGGGGAAGAGTGTGTCCACATACCCTCATAGACCGAAAGCGGAAGCGTTTGACAACGCGATTGATGTAGTCGAACTTCTTCCCGTTCCGACCGATCAAGCACCGAACGTACGGCACCTCCGAGTTCTGCACACGTTCAGCTCGATGACGTCCCTCGAACTCTTGATCCAGCAAAGTGTCGAGGGAGAGTTTCGTCAGCACGACGGCGTGGTGACAGTGATGGTGAAGTGATCCGTGCAGGGCTTCGCCTAAGCACTACGACAATATGACCGGAGGCGTAAACTGTGGAGGGGGGGCGCCGCACACGGTTAGGAATCAATGTTGTGTGTGTTCTAGGTGCCTCCCCCCTTCATATATATAGGTGGGAGGGAGAGGGAGCAGCCAAGGGGGCGCCCAAGTAGGAAGAATCCTACTTGGGCCCCTAGTCCAATTCGGCGCCCCCCCTTCCATAAGTGTCGGAGGGGGAAGGAAAGAGAGGGGGGGAGAGAAGGAAAGCGGGAGGCCGAATCCTCCCCTTTCCTTCTCCCTTACCCTCCTTCCTTCTCCTCCTATTTTGGCCTATATGGGGGCGCACCAGCCTACCAGGGGCTGGTCTGTCCCTCTCTTGGCCCATAAGGCCCATATCTTTGCCGGGGGTGCCCGGAACCCCTTTCCGGTGACCCGATATGTACTCGGTACCCCCGAAACACTTTCGGTGTCCGAATACTATCGTCCTATATATGAATCTTTATCTCTTGACCATTTCGAGACTCCTCGTCATGTCCGTGATCTCATCCGGGACTCCAAACAACATTCGGTCACCAATCACATAACTCATAAAATCGTCATCGAATGTTAAGCGTGCGGACCCTATGGGTTCGAGAACTATGTAGACATGACCGAGACACCTCTCCGGTCAATAACCAATAGCGGAACCTGGATGCTCATATTGGTTCCCACATATTCTACGAAGATCTTTATCGGTCGTACCGTAATGACAACATACGTTATTCCCTTTGTCATTGGTATGTTACTTGCCCGAGATTCGATCGTCGGTATCTTCATACCTAGTTCAATCTCGTTACCGGCAAGTCTCTTTACTCGTTCCGTAATGCATCATCCCGCAACTAACTCATTAGTCACATTGCTTGCAGGGCTTCTTATGATGTGCATTACCGAGAGGGCCCAGAGATACCTCTCCGATACTCGGAGTGACAAATCCTAATCTCGATCTATGCCAACCCAACAAACACCTTCGGAGATACCTGTAGAGCATCTTTATGATCACCCAGTTACATTGTGACGTTTGATAGCACACAAGGTATTCCTCCGGTGTCCGGGAGTTGCATAATCTCATAGTCAAAGGAATATGTATATGTCATGAAGAAAGCTATAGCAGTAAAACTGAACGATCAATATGCTAAGCTAACGGATGGGTCATGTCCATCACATCATTCTCCTAATGATGTGATCCCGTTCATCAAATGACAACACATGTCTATGGTTAGGAAACTTAACCATCTTTTATTAACGAGCTAGTCTAGTAGAGGCTTACTAGGGACTCGGTGTTTTGTCTATGTATTCACACATGTATCAAGTTTCTGGTTAATACAATTCTAGCATGAATAATAAATATTTATCATGATATAAGGAAATATAAATAACAACTTTATTATTGCCTCTAGGGCATATTTCCTTCACCCCTTTGATTTGAATTGATTCCAAAATAAATCAATTTCAATTCTTGGAGAATTATTTTGGTTTGAACATTTCTTGGGACTTATAAGGGATAGCCTTATGCCCAAGTAAATATTTCCAAAAGGTTTGGTTTCTACCAGAGGCTAGATAGGTTCAACTAGTGGCATTGGGATTTTAATCCTTCTAGGCAAACAATCAAGCAACAGTCAAGCAAATCAAGGTCAATCACAAGCAATCATGTGCATTGATAGTTTTTTCCTAGAAAAGTTCAATTCCTTGTGAAAGTTTTAACATACCAGATGAAAGAACATGCGGTGCCCCCATGTTTGGTTTAGGTAATTAATGACAATCTCTATGGACTAATGGTTGTCTTGAGTTATATTTGAAGGATTTGTCCATACGAATTTCTTGAAGTCCACTTGTTGGTTTCAAGGAGTTTATATGTTGACCAATGTGCTATTCAAGGAATTATCCAAAGAGTGGTCATGTAGAAGACATGATACAAGGTTGATCAAGACTATGTCAAGAGTGAATCAAGTTGATCAACACACAAAGCGTACAAGTTGTACCGAGAGGGATCAAGTGATCCCATGGTATGGTAAGCATTGTCCATTACGCTTTGTGTACTAACCCATGATCTACGTGTGAGTTCTATGTGGGGTTAGGTTTGTTTCCATGGGTTTGCATCAAGAGGAAGATCTCATACAACCCAAGGAGGATGACATCAAGTGGTGATCGTCATCAAGTATGCGGTGTGCAAGTTCAAGTGGAGCATCACGAAAAGATCAAGTGCTTGAAGCTTGCCGTTCATTGTGGTGTCAATGGAATTGTGAAGATGTGCCGAAGAGTGGCTCACCCATAGTGGAGTATGGGGAGCAATCAACTAGTCTTCATCGAGCCAACACAATCAAGAAAGGTGGTCCCAATTGAGGGAGTCAAGATCGTCATCATCTAGCTCAAGTGGACAATGCGCAAGGCAAAGGTTTTCCCTTGATAAGTTTTCTATTTTACCGGTCTCATGGTGGTAGTTGGGAGACCGGGTTATAGGATCGATTGTCGTACTATCAAGGGGGGCTCTCAAGTTGGTAGCTTGATCGTATCGTTCGTAGAGAGCTCAAACCATTGCATCCTTGCATCATCTTTCTTGGTTCTTGTTTGGTTTTTCTCCTTGTGAGATTTGGAGCTTTTGAGTCATCTTCATGGCAAGCTTGAGTTCATCGAAAACGGAGTTCACATGCATCTTCTATGATGTTTTCGATGGTGGAGGTTATGCCGGTTCTTCTCTGTTGGAGGTTTCACTCCTCTATATGTTAGGTACTGTCGCTGTTTTGATGCTACTCATTGTCATCTATCCAACAAGCTTGAGTTTGCTTAATTCGGAGTCATTTGCAGAAGTTATGGCAGTTCAGGGGTTATTGCCTCCATCTGTTGTGTTTGGGGTTTGCTTAATGCACCCCTGCAGTAGTACCGCTGTTGGCAGCGGTAGTACCGCTTGTAAGCGGTACTTCTGCTGTCCAGTTCCGCGGCTTCTACCGCTGCTTATTCTGGGGTTCTGTTTTTCGTGTCGGGTTTAGCAGTAGTAGGGCGGCAGTGAGGCGCGGCAGTACCGCCCGGTCGGGCGGTAGTACCGCTTCAGCAGTACTGCCGTCGTACTCTGCTCTGCCCTGGCTCCTCTGCTCCCGTGTTCTGCTTCTCCCGCGGTAGTTCCGCTGGAATGAGCGGTAGTACCGCCCCAAGGTTCTTAGCCGTTGCTCCTTTTCCCGTTACTACCGCCCGAGCGGTAGTACCGCTCGTTGGAGTGGTAGTACCGCTCGTGTGCGGGCTGAGCTCATAACGGTTGGATTTTCCCCCTCCTATAAAAGGGGGTCTTCTTCCCCATTGAACCTTATCTCTTTAGTTCGTGTTCTTCCCCCATTGTTGACCTTCTTCGAGATTGCTATATCTCAATCCCTCCATGGATTCTTGCTAGTTTTGTGGAGAAAAGAGAGAGGAGATCTAGATCTACGTTTCCACCAATCACTTTCTCGTCTATGTGAGGGGAACCCTTTGGATCTAGATCTTGGAGTTCTTCATGTTCTCTTCTTCGTTCTTCCTCTCATTTTCCTTCCTAGCATTAGTTGCTTTGGTGGGATTTGGGAGAGAAGGACTTGGGCACTCCGTGTGCCCTTGCCATTGCATTTGGTGCATCGGTTTGAGTCTCCATGGTGATACGTGGAAGTTACAAGTTGAGAAGCTTATTACTCTTGGGTGCTTGGTATCCTTGAGCTTGTTCCTCTTGGGTGCTTGGGCGCCCTAGACGGTTGGTGGTGTTATCATTGTGGTGTAAAGCTCCGGGCAAGCATCGGGGTCTCCAATTAGGTTGTGGAGATCGCCCCGAGCAATTTGACGGGTACCGGTGTCCACCCCTAAGGGTTGCCAAAGTGTACGGGTTCGATGACCGCCCCCAAGGGTTGCCATTTGTACGAGTTCGGTGACCGCCCACAAGGGTCCCTTAGTGAAATCATGGCATCTTGCATTGTGCGAGGGCGTGAGGAGATTACGGTGGCCCTAGTGGCTTCTTAGGGGGCATTGTGCCTCCACACCGCTTCAAATGGAGATTAGCATCCGCAAGGGTGTGAACTTCAGGATACATTGCCGTCTCCGCGTGCCTCGGTTATCTCTTACCCGAGCCCTTTACTTATGCATTTTACTTTGTGATAGCCATAGTGTTTCATGTTATATATCTTGCTATCACATAGTTTTTTATCTTGCTTACCTTAAGTTGTTGGTGCACATAGACGAGTCTAGTTGTTGTAGGTTTTGTGCCTGACAAATTAACCGCTAGGTTTATTCCGCATTTGTTCAAGCTTAAACCGTAATTATTTTAAAGCGCTTATTCACCCCCCCCCCCTCTAGGTGTTGGGGAACGTAGTAATTTCAAAAAAATTCCTACGCACACACAGGATCATGGTGATGCATAGCAACGAGAGGGGAGAGTGTGTCCACGTACCCTCGTAGACCGAAAGCGGAAGCATTAGCACAACGCGGTTGATGTAGTCGTACGTCTTCACGATCCGACCGACCCAAGTACCGAACGCACGGCACCTCCGAGTTCAGCACACGTTCAACTCGATGATGTCCCGCGAGCTCCGATCCAGCAAAGCTTCACAGGAGAGTTTCGTCAGCACGACGGCGTGGTGACGGTGATGATGATGCTACCGACGCAGGGCTTCGCCTAGGCACCGCTACGATATGATCGAGGTGGATTATGGTGGAGGGGGGCACCGCACACGGCTAAGAGATCAATGATCAATTGTTGTGTCTATGGGGTGCCCCCTGGCCACGTATATAAAGAAGTGGAGGAGGGGGGAGGGCCGGCCTAGCTATGGCGCGCCCTGGAGGAATCCTACTCCCACCGGGAGTAGGATTCCCCCCCTTCCAAGTAGTAGGAGTAGGAGAGAAGGAAGGGGAAGAGAGAAGAGAAGGAAGGAGGGGGCGCAGCCCCTCCCCCTAGTCCAATTCGGACTAGGCCTTGGGGGGGCGTGCGGCCTGCCTCTCTCTCTCCCCTAAAGCCCAATAAGGCCCATATAACTCTTCCCCGTATTCCCGTAACTCCCCGGTACTCCGAAAAATACCCGAACCACTCAGAACCTTTCCGATATCCGAATATAGTCGTCCAATATATCGATCTTTACGTCTCGACCATTTTGAGACTCCTCGTCATGTCCCCGATCTTATCCGGGACTCCGAACTACCTTTGGTACATCAAAACACATAAACTCATAATACAAATCGTCACAGAACTTTAAGCGTGCGGACCCTACGGGTTCGAGAACTATGTAGACATGACCGAGACACGTCTCCGGTCAATAACCAATAGCGGAACCTGGATGCTCATATTGGTTCCTACATATTCTACGAAGATCTTTATCAGTCAAACCGCATAACAACATACGTTGTTCCCTTTGTCATCGGTATGTTACTTGCCCGAGATTCGATCGTCGGTATCTCAATACCTAGTTCAATCTCGTTACCGGCAAGTCTCTTTACTCGTTCCGTAATACATCATCCCGCAACTAACTCATTAGTTACAATGCTTGCAAGGCTTATAGTGATGTGCATTACCGAGTGGGCCCAGAGATACCTCTCCGACAATCGGAGTGACAAATCCTAATCTCGAAATACGCCAACTCAACAAGTACCTTCGGAGACACCTGTAGAGATCCTTTATAATCACCCAGTTACGTTGTGATGTTTGGTAGCACACAAAGTCTTCCTCCGGTAAACGGGAGTTGCATAATCTCATAGTCATAGGAACATGTATAAGTCATGAAGAAAGCAATAGCAACATACTAAACGATCAAGTGCTAAGCTAACGGAATGGGTCAAGTCAATCACATCATTCTCCTAATGATGTGATCCCGTTAATCAAATGACAACTCATGTCTATGGTTAGGAAACATAACCATCTTTGATTAACGAGCTAGTCTAGTAGAGGCTTACTAGTGACACTCTATTTGTCTATGTATTCACACATGTATCATGTTTCCGGTTAATACAATTCTAGCATGAATAATAAACATTTATCATGATATAAGGAAATAAATAATAACTTTATTATTGCCTCTAGGGCATATTTTCTTCAGTCTCCCACTTGGACTAGAGTCAATAATCTAGTTCACATCGCCATGTGATTTAACACCAATAGTTCACATCACCATGTGATTAATACCCATAGTTCACATCGCTATGTGACCAACACTCAAAGGGTTTACTAGAGTCAATAATCTAGTTCACATCGCCATGTGATTAACACCCAAAGAGTACTAAGGTGTGATCATGTTTTGCTTGTGAGAGAAGCTTAGTCAACGAGTCTGCCACATTCAGATCCGTATGTATTTTGCAAATTTCTATGTCTACAATGCTCTGCACGGAGCTACTCTAGCTAATTGCTCCCACTTTCAATATGTATCCAGATTGAGACTCAGAGTCATCCGGATCGGTGTTAAAGTTTGCATCGACGTAACCCTTTACGACGAACTCTTTGTCACCTTCATAACCAAGAAACATTTCCTTAGTCCTCTTAGGTAACTAAGGATAATTTTGACCGTTGTCTAGTGATCTACTCCTAGATCACTATTGGTACCTCCCTGCCAGACTTATGACAAGGTACACAATAGGTTTGGTACACAGCATGGCATACTTTATAGAACCTATGACTGAGGCATAGGGAATGACTTTCATTCTCTCTCTATCTTCTGCCGTGGTCATGATTTGAGTCTTACTCAACTTCACACCTTGCAACACAGGCAAGAACCCTTTCTTTGACTGATCCATTTTGAACTTCTTCAAAATCTTGTCAAGGTATGTGCTTTGTGAAAGTCCTATTAAGCGTCTCGATCTATCCCTATAGATCTTGATGCGCAATACTTAAGCAGCTTCACTGAGGTCTTTTTATTGAAAAATTATTATTCAAGTATCCTTTTATGCTATCCAGAAATTCTATATCATTTCCAATCAGCAATATGTCATCCACATATAATATCAGAAATGCTATAGAGCTCCCACTCACTTTCTTGTAAATACAGGCTTCACCATAAGTCTGTATAAAACCATATGCTTTGATCACCTTATCAAAGCGTATATTCCAACTCCGAGATGCTTGCACCAGTCCATAGATGGATCGCTGGAGCTTGTACACTTTGTTAGCACCTTTTAGGATCGACAAAACCTTCTGGTTGCATCATATACAATTCTTCTTCCAGAAATCCATTAAAGAAATGCAGTTTTGACATCCATTTGCCAGATTTCATAAAATGCGGCAATTGCTAACATGATTCGGACAGACTTATGCATCGGTACGAGTGAGAAAATCTCATCGTAGTCAACACCTTGAACTTGTCGAAAACCTTTTGCGACAACTCGAGCTTTGTAGATAGAAACACTACTATCAGCGTCTGTCTTCCTCTTGAAGATCCATTTATTCTCAATGACTTGCCGATCATCGGGCAAGTCAACCAAAGTCCATACTTTGTTCTCATACATGGATCCCATCTCAGATTTCATGGCCTCAAGCCATTTCGCGGAATCTGGGCTCATCATCGCTTCCTCATAGTTCGTAGGTTCGTCATGGTCTAGTAACATGATTTCCAGATCAGGATTACCGTACCACTCTGGTGCGGAACGTACTCTGGTTGACCTACGAGGTTCTGTAGCAACTTGATCCAAAGTTTCATGATCATCATCATTAACTTCCTCACTAATTGGTGTAGGCATCACTGGAACTGATTTCTGTGGTGAACTACTTTCCAATTTGGGAGAAGGTACAATTACCTCATCAAGTTCTACTTTCCTCCCACTCACTTCTTTCGAGAGAAACTCCTTCTCTAGAAATGATCCATTCTTAGCAATGAATATCTTGCCTTTGGATCTGTGATAGAAGGTGTACCCAACAGTCCCCTTTGGGTATCCCATGAAGACGTATTTCTCTGATTTGGGTTCGATCTTATCAGGTTGAAGTTTTTTCACATAAGCATTGCAGCCCCAAATTTTTAAGAAATGACAGCTTAGGTTTCTTGCCAACCACAATTAATACAGTGTCATCTCAACGGATTTAGACGGTGCCCTATTTAACGTGAATGCAGTTGTCTCTAATGCATAACCCCAAAACGATAGTGGTAAGTCGGTAAGAGACATCATAGATTGCACTATATCCAATAAAGTACGGTTATGACGTTCAGACACACCATTATGCTGTGGTGTTCCAGGTGGCATGAGTTTGTGAAACTATTCCACATTGTTTTAATTGAAGGCCAAACTCGTAACTCAAATATTCGCCTCTGTGATCAGATCGTAGAAACTTTATTTTCTTGTTACGATGATTCTCTACTTCACTCTGAAATTCTTTTGAACTTTTCAAATGTTTCAGACTTATGTTTCATCAAGTAGATATACCCATATCTGCTCAAATCATCTGTGAAGGTCAGAAAATAACGATACCCGCCGTGAGCCTCAACACTCATCGGACCGCATACATCGATATGTATTATTTCCAATAAGTCATTAGCTCGCTCCATTGTTCCGGAGAACGGAGTCTTAGTCATCTTGCCCATGAGGCATGGTTTGCAAGCATCAAATGATTCATAATCAAGTGATTCCAAAAGTCCATCCGGATGGAGTTTCTTCATGCGCTTTACACCAATATGATCTAAACGGCAGTGCCACAAAATATGTTGCATTATCATTATTAACTTTGCATCTTTTGGCATCAATATTATGAATATTTGTATCACTACGATCGAGATTCAATAAACCATTTATATTGAGTGTATGACCATAGAAGGTTTTTATTCATTTAAACAGAACAACAATTATTCTCTGACTTAAATGAATAACCGTATCGCAATAAACATGATCCAATCATATTCTTGCTCAACGCAAATGCCAAATAACATTTATTTAGGTCCAACACTAATCCCGAAGGTAGAGGGAGTGTGCAATGGTGATCTTATCAACCTTGGAATCACTTCCAACACACATCGTCACCTCGTCATTAACTAATCTCTGTTCATTTTGCAACTCCTATTTCGAGTTACTAATGTTAGCAACTGAACCAGTATCAAATACCCAGGGGCTACTATGAACACTAGTAAAATACACATCAATAACATGTATATCAAATATACCTTTGTTCACTTTGCCATCCTTCTTATCCGCCAAATACTTGGGGCAGTTCCGCTTCCAGTGACCAGTCCCTTTGCAGTAGAAGCACTCAGTTTCAGGCTTAGGTCCAGACTTGGGCTTCTTCCCGGGAGTAGCAACTTGCTTGCTATTCTTCTTGAAGTTCCCCTTCTTTCCTTTACCCTTTTCTTGAAACTAGTGGTCGTGTCAACCATCAACACTTGATGCTCCTTTTTTTATTTCTACCTTCGTTGATTTCAGCATCACGAAGAGCTCGGGAATCGTTTTTGTCATCCCTTGCATATTATAGTTCATCACAAAGTTCTAGTAACTTGGTGATAGTGACTAGAGAACTCTGTCAATCACTATTTTATCTGGAAAATTAACTCCCACTTGATTTAAGCGATTGTAGTACCCAGACATTCTGAGCATATGCTCACTGGTTGAGCTATTCTCCTCCATCTTGTAGGCAAAATATATGTCAGAGGTCTCATACCTCTCAATACGGGCATGAGTCTGAAATACCGATTTCATCTCTTGGAACATCTCATATGCTCCGTGGCGTTCAAAACGTTTTTGAAGTCCCGGTTCTAAGCCGTAAAGCATGGTGCACTAAACTATCAAGTAGTGATCATATTGAGCTTGCCAAACGTTCATAACGTCTGCATCTGCTCCTGCAATAGGTCTGTCACTTAGCGGTGCATCAAGGACATAATTCTTCTATGCAGCAATGAGGATAATCCTCAGATCACAGAACCAGTCCGCATCATTGCTACTATCATCTTTCAACTTAGTTTTCTCCAGGAACATATCAAAAATAAAACAAGGGAGCTATATGCGAGCTATTGATCTACAACATAATTTGCAAAAACTATCAGGACTAAGTTCATGATAAATTAAGTTCAATTAATCATATTACTTAAGAACTCCCACTTAGATAGACATCTCTCTAATCATCTAAGTGATCACGTGATCCAAATCAACTAAACCATAACCGATCATCACGTGAAATGGAGTAGTTTTCAATGGTGAACATCATTATGTTGATCATATCTACTATATGATTCACGCTCGACCTTTCGGTCTCAGTGTTCCGAGGCCATATCTGCATATGCTAGGCTCGTCAAGTTTAACCCGAGTATTCTGCGTGTGCAAAACTGGCTTGCACCCGTTGTAGATGAACGTTGAGCTTATCACACCCGATCATCACGTGGTGTCTCGGCACGACGAACTTTGGCAACGGTGCATACTCAGGGAGAACACTTTTACCTTGAAATTTAGTGAGAGATCATCTTGTAATGCTACCGTCAAACAAAGCAAAATAAGATGCATAAAGGATAAACATCACATGCAATCAATATAAGTGATATGATATGGCCATCATCATCTTGTGCTTGTGATCTCCATCTCCGAAGCACCGTCATGATCACCATCGTCACTGGCGCGACACCTTGATCTCCATCATAGCATCGTTGTCGTCTCGCCAACTATTGCTTCTACGACTATCGCTACCGCTTAGTGATAAAGTAAAGCAATTACAGGGCGATTGCATTGCATACAATAAAGCGACAACCATATGGCTCCTGCCAGTTGCCGATAACTCAATTACAAAACATGATCATCTCATACAATAAAATATAGCATCATGTCTTGACCATATCACATCACAACATGCCCTGCAAAAACAAGTTAGACATCCTCTACTTTGTTGTTGCAAGTTTTACGTTGCTGCTACGGGCTGAGCAAGAACCGTTCTTACCTACGCATCAAAACCACAACGATAGTTTGTCAAGTTAGTGCTGTTTTAACCTTCACAAGGACCGGGCGTAGCCACACTCGGTTCAACTAAAGTTGGAGAAACGGACACCCGTTAGTCACCTGTGTGCAAAGCACGGCGGTAAAACCAGTCTCGCGTAAGCGTACGCGTAATGTTGGTCCGGGCCGCTTCATCCAACAATACCGCCGAACCAAAGTATGACATGCTGGTAAGCAGTATGACTTGTATCGCCTATAACTCACTTGTGTTCTACTCGTGCATATAACATCTACGCATAAAACCTGACTCTGATGCCACTGTTGGGGAACGTAGTAATTTCAAAAAATTTCCTACGCACACACAGGATCATGGTGATGCATAGCAACGAGAGGGGAGAGTGTGTCCACGTACCCTCGTAGACCGAAAGCGGAAGCGTTAGCACAACGCGGTTGATGTAGTCGTACGTCTTCACGATCCGACCGATCCAAGTACCGAACGCACGGCACCTTCGAGTTCAGCACACGTTCAACTCGATGACGTCCCGCGAGCTCCGATCCAGCAAAGCTTCACAGGAGAGTTTCGTCAGCACGACGGCGTGGTGACGGTGATGATGATGCTACCGACGCAGGGCTTCGCCTAAGCACCGCTACGATATGATCGAGGTGGATTATGGTGGAGGGGGGCACCGCACATGGCTAGGAGATCAATGATCAATTGTTGTGTCTATGGGGTGCCCCCAGGCCACGTATATAAAGGAGTGGAGGAGGGGGGAGGGCCGGCCTATCTATGGCGCGCCCTGGAGGAGTCCTACTCCCACCGGGAGTAGGATTCCCCCCCTTCCAAGTAGTAGGAGTAGGAGAGAAGGAAGGGGAAGAGAGAAGAGAAGGAAGGAGGGGGCGCAGCCCCTCCCCCTAGTCCAATTCGGACTAGGCCTTGGGGGGAGCGTGGCCTGCCTATCTCTCTCCCCTAAAGCCCAATAAGGCCCATATACTTCTTCTCCGTATTCCCGTAACTCCCCGGTACTCCGAAAAATACCCGAACCACTCGGAACCTTTCCGATGTCCAAATATAGTCGTCCAATATATCGATCTTTACGTCTCGACCATTTCGAGACTCCTCGTCATGTCCCCGATCTCATCCGAGACTCCGAACTACCTTCGGTACATCAAAACACATAAACTCATAATACAAATCGTCACAGAACTTTAAGCGTGCGGACCCTACGGGTTCGAGAACTATGTAGACATGACCGAGACACGTCTCCGGTCAATAACCAATAGCGGAACCTGGATGCTCATATTGGTTCCTACATATTCTACGAAGATCTTTATCGGTCAAACCGCATAACAACATACGTTGTTCCCTTTGTCATCGGTATGTTACTTGCCCGAGATTCGATCGTCGGTATCTCAATACCTAGTTCAATCTCGTTACCGGCAAGTCTCTTTACTCGTTCCGTAATACATCATCCCGCAACTAACTCATTAGTTACAATGCTTGCAAGGCTTATAGTGATGTGCATTACCGAGTGGGCCTAGAGATACCTCTCCGACAATCGGAGTGACAAATCCTAATCTCGAAATATGCCAACTCAACAAGTACCTTCGGAGACACCTGTAGAGCACCTTTATAATCACCCAGTTACGTTGTGACGTTTGGTAGCACACAAAGTGTTCCTCTGGTAAACGGGAGTTGCATAATCTCATAGTCATAGGAACATGTATAAGTCATAAAGAAAGCAATAGCAACATACTAAACGATCAAGTGCTAAGCTAACGGAATGGGTCAAGTCAATCACATCATTCTCCTAATTATATGATCCCGTTAATCAAATGACAATTCATGTCTATGGTTAGGAAACATAACCATCTTTGATTAACAAACTAGTCTAGTAGAGGCTTACTAGTGACACTCTATTTGTCTATGTATTCACACATGTATCATGTTTCCGGTTAATACAATTCTAGCATGAATAATAAACATTTATCATGATATAAGAAAATAAATAATAACTTTATTATTGCCTCTAGGGCATATTTCCTTCACTAGGCGACATCCTCGATCTTTCACCAGATTTGCGAAAAATCTAGGATGTGACATGCAAGGTTTCCACGTATATAAACTGGTGTGGTTGGATAGAAGAGGTCGAGGTGAGACTATTTCATAACTTGGTGAACCCCCTCTTATATAAGGCACAAACATGCGTTAGCTCAATGGGTCGCGGCCTCATATTCTCAGCGGGGCGGAAATCATAATGACATGGACGAAAATTCAGGAGCAGGGAGCGTTTCTCGTTTTATTAGTAAAATGTATAGATATAGATAGATATATTCAGAAAATTCAGCAAAACTGTGTACTAGTTCTTTCCCAAACAAATCCACACATTTCAGCGAGACGGAAATCATAATGACCTCGGGTGCGGGCCGTGCTGGGGCCGTCAGGCACAGGTCTGGCCGGCTGATGGGCACTATGGCACGCCGCGTCCCACGTCACGGGGCAGCTGGCGCCGCCCAGCTAGAGGCTTGCGCCGTCTGGACACCGCCCGCCACGGGCGGGGGCGCAGGGCGCACTGTAGCCACGCCCGCCTGGGTCGGCGTGAAGGGGGGAGCGCTGTAGCCACGTCTGCCTTGTCGTTGGGGTTGTTTTCTTGTTGCCAGTCGGGCCGGGTCGCGGCACCCAGCCAGCTCGCGCTGGGGAGCTGGCAGGGCGGCGAGCCGGATTGAGGGGTCTGGCTTGCCCTGATGTTTTAAAAAGGGATCCAGATTCTATTGCCTGCCGGGGGTCATCCCCCCAACACACTCCCTGACCTATGGTCCTCCTCCTGCTCACCTGCCTGCCAATCAAGAAAACATAGGACCTTCACATCACCTCAGGAGCACATATAAAGAAGTGACCGGCCATTGACTTGCGCATGTCTACCAACAGCAAAGAAGAAAAATCAGCAAACTGAAGGTCCAACGGTTAGGCTATTTTCCATTATAGCACAGATAAGCAAGTATTATTGGGATCAAGAAATCTAGCAGCTTCTAGTCAATACAGTAGCAACATCTAGCAGTTTGTAATATCTCCCTGAACATCATCTACCACGTAGCAAGCAAAGCAAAAAACACATCCCAAAAAAACAATGTGTTGCTCTCGAACAATTTCACTCGCTTGTTTTCTTCACAGATAGCCTCCAGCAGCGGCACCACAATATTTTCAGAGATAGCCTGCAGCGGCACCGCAATGTTTCCTGTATCTGAACCTTTCCCCTCCAAATCGATAGTAAGCAGCAGCCACGACCCTCTTTCTCTTCTGTCTCATCCAAGATCCAACACCTCACCAACGACGCCTCGCCCCCTAGCCTCCCCGCACGAAACCGCGTCCCCGGAGATGGTGGCAGAGGAGCATCTCGTTGACACGTTGGGCTCTGTGGACAGGCTGGCCTTGAGCCGCTCGTAGATCCATGCACCAGATTAGGAATTGGAGGAGGCGGGCAGGCCATATCCGAGCGTCGAGGAGGCCGGGGTGGCCGGGGTCACCTCCTCGCGACCCTGCACGGGGACGACATCGGAGTGAGGTCGGAGGCCAGCACATAGGAAGGGAACGACGACGACTGTGCATGGAGGAGACGCTCGTCACCGTCGACTGGGAAAATATGTGTGGTTACGGGTTGTTTTACCGTCGACGGAGCCGTGGTGGAGGTCATGGGCGCCGAGCTGCTCGGCCCACCTCGAGCTGATGCGAGGAAGAAGGAAGATAGCTCCGCAGCGGCGTCATGGCTGCCGGCCGGCGAGCGTCTCACTGCGGCTGCTGGCCGACGAGCACAGGGGAGCTCGGGTGCTGGGATGGAGACATACCTACAGGGGAAGGGGGCGGGGACGCCGGAGGCGGAGGAGAGGCCGAGAGGGCCAGAGGTGGAGGGGAGAGCCGGACGGCCGACGAGCTCGCCCAGGGGAGCTCGGGTGCTGGGATGGAGACATACCTACAGGGGAAGGGGGCGGGGACGCCGGAGGCGGAGGAGAGGCCGAGAGGGCCAGAGGTGGAGGGGAGAGCCGGACGGCCGACGAGCTCGCCGACGAGAGCCCTGCCGAAGCCGTCCCCCCCTTCTGGATAAGATGAACAACGAAGTGCGGGCGGAATTCTTACAAAATGCAGGGGTTAATTTGCAAAATTGAATCGTTTTCTAGATCCACTCAAATAGGGACAGCGGGTTCGATTATCAAAAAGTGCGCGACAATGAACCTGATAGAAGCACTGCATGCTTTATTAGCAGGTAAAGATAAAGATGTAGGATGTGGATTAGCAGCACACGGGGACGACGCCCTCTGGAATCACGGCCTGTCGTCTGGCCCGTGGGGATTCGCGTCACTTTAGCCGAACTGATTTTTTACGCGTGAATACACGACCAAGTTGTATAGGTTAGCAGTGCGTACATGTCCTTTGACATTTAATATAGTTGACACTTAATGGTATATTTGTGCAGCATGGTGGGATAGCATACTAAGAGCAAGTATAATAAGGTGACATAAGCAAGCTGTAAGAATTTAAATACTATATTATTGCTGAGTTGGAAGAGAGAAGAGAAGAGAGAAAAGAAGCAGACTGTAGACTTACAACCGGCTGTAGCACGAGCTTCAAAAAGCTTTGTGAGAGTAAAAAATAGATCATATGTTGACAAAGTAATATTTTCTTATAGCCAACTATTATACGTGTTGCCTATTACATTGACTATAGATGACATGGTAACATGTTATAGACAGCAGCTGACTATATTATTAACCATGCTCTAAATTGGGCAGCAAAAGTCAGCAAACATTGATATACATTGACAGGGTCAGAGACTTGAGCACGTCGCCTTCATGGGCAAATGCCAGAACAGTGTATGTAGGTCTTAGCTGTAGGTCGGATTTTGTTTGTTACCGTGGTAGAAATGCCGTGTATGGAGTAGCTGTTCCGAGACATTTAGATAATAACTGGCTAAACCAACCTCCGTGATTGATTCAACTGCGTTTTTTCTTTTCTTCCGTGTTTCTCTGCCATTCGGTCGCATGCCGTTTGAGTTTTTCCTCTTGCGTGTCCATCCACGTGTTGCATGGATAGTGTGGTCATTGTAGGATGTTATTATACATCGAGTGCGTTGTGTTGATTGGGAGCTCGCCACGTTATTCGGTACTGCCACCGTTTGTTTAGTGGTTGACGTGTGTTGGGCTCCCAGGCGGTGCCGCTCTTGCCGTATGGTCTTGAAACCATTTTTCTGGATCGTTCTGTATCCTTCAGGTTGATTCGCTTTACGTTTCTTGTTCGTCGGAGACGCTATATATAGGTGGCTCATCCCGTTGGTTTTCTTTGCCTCACTGGCTGCAATTTCTATTTTATGTCTATTGATGGTTCGTCCTGCCTCTGCCCGGAGCCGGAGCCGAGCTGCTGCTCGAGGTCGTCGTGCGTTAATGAGAGAGGATGCCGTTGGTGGCCAACTGTCCGATGTTCATTCATTGCGTCGGGGTCGCCATGCAGTTCGTCGTCCTGTCTGCCGTCCCTTCCTGTATGATTATTGGATGTTTACGTGTTTGTTTGCTTGATCTTTGTAGGGGCTGGGTCTACATCTCTATAATGATTCGTCTGCCGATGGTTTGTATATTCAGGCGGCCACAACCTCGGCGCCCCGGGCTACAACGAAAGCGGCTGTGGCGGGGATAGACGGACGATGCTCCTGCTGCGCGCGGAGCTCGCGTGGAGGTGGCTCATGCATCTGATGCGCCTGCAGGGGCGGCGGTATTGAACTCTTGATGCCTGGGGGCGCGAGGTCGCCGCTCAATGGTGCCTGCGTGCAGGTTTTCCTGGGACCCGTCGTGGGTGCTGGTCTGCTAGCTGAAACAAAAAAAATCAGAAATAGCGCCTTGTCGGCCTCCCGTAGGTCGAGAGGGGACTGGTCGGCCTCGTGGCGGTCGAGGGGAGGCCTGTCGGCCTAGTGACGGCCGAGGGGGGCCTGTCGGCCTTCAGGAGGCCGAAGAGCTCCTGGATAAGGCCGACAGCTCCTTTCTTCTTCCTCCCTTCGCTGCTTCTCCTCTCTCTCTCGTTCCTCTCTCTGTATTCTCCACCCCCGCGCCGATCTCTTCCCTCGTCCACCCATTTTCATATCCTACCCGTAGAAACAATAGATCATAGCATTCTCCGTCGGCGTATGTAATTTTTTTTTGCTATGGTGTAGTTTTTTGTGCGTGGTGGTGAGGAGGATGTGGTGGTGGTGAGGAGGATGTGGTGGTGAGTTGGAGTTCCGGTGGTGTCGTCCGGTGGTGCAAGTAGTCCGCGAGGTGGCCGGTGCCGCTGAGTTGAAGAGAGGACGAAGAAAAAGGGGACACACGCATCAAAGGTATACCATTGTCGTCACAAATATTTTTGTAGCCGGTAATATTTTTAGTTAGTGTAGCCGGTAATATTTTTAGTTAGTGTAGCCGGTAATATTTTTTTTAGTGTAGCCGGTAATATTTTTAGTTAGTGTAGCCGGTAATATTTTTTTAGTGCAGCCGGTAATATTTTTAGTTAGTGTTGCCGATAATATTTTTAGTTAGTGTAGTCGGTAATATTTTTTTTCGTTGCGATTAATGAGAAGGTGGCAATGTCTGACAGGTGAAAATGTCTGAATCAGTAAATTTGATTGTTTACTACGGCCCTGGTAATGTTCGATATAATGAGTTGGGGGTTGATCTTAGCGAGTTTAAAAATGGCGTCATGACACTTTCAGATCCGAACAGAATGGACAATAGACAGTTGAAGTACTGGTTGACTACTAGTTTTGGGCTGGATCCTGAAGTATGTTCCGTCAGTATTCATGCATTGTGGACGAAATCCTGTAAAAATGTGAAGTGGGAGTTGATGCCGATAGATAGGAGCCAGCATTGGTTGACCCTGTTAAGTCGTTGCCGAGACAGAAGAATCCACCCATATGCCCTAGTGCAACCTGTGGCGAAGGAGGAGAATACCGTACAACTCCACATGGGGTATGAACCCGGCCACGGTAGTCAAGTAGCTAACGAGATTTATTTATCCGGGTCACAGCCACCGGATGTGGATGCTAGCCAAGCCGAGAAAGAGTCAGACTATGCGCCACACAATGTTTGTGGTCATGATACTGGGCAAAGTAGTCAGTCGATAATATTGGCGGAGGATGTGGATTCTGATTGGGATGAGGAAGAGGAGGAAATGCTGAGGGTGATGGAGAAAGAGGATGAGGATGGATTGGCGGAGGATCTGGATTCTGAAAATTCCGAGGATGAAGTGGAGGTACCGATTCCTTCTGCATGGGATCAGGACATATCCACCGGCCTTACGGTCAACGATGGCCATGAGACTCCATGGCAGTATAATCTGAACCAAGTCCAGATAGGGGCTATGTTTGATACAAAGAAAAAATTGAAGTATGCGGTGATAAAGTGGGCTATGTCTACGCAGAGGGTTTTTCGGACACACATATCAAGTCCAACAAACTATACCGTGTAGTGTGCTGAAACAGGTTGTCCTGCGAAGGTGCACGGGCACGTGCCAAAGTATAACATCCACTGGGTTGTCACCAATGTGGTCCCACATAATTGTGTGAGAAAAAATCTGTTGGTTCGTCATCCAAACCTAACTTCAACTCTCATTGCGCAACTCATGTATACTAAGATAGTGGAGAAGAAAGATATGAAAGCAAAACACATCCAGACAGCAGTGAAGGTCAGATGGAATTATGAGATTCCTTATGGGAAGACTTGGAGGGCTAAGCAGAAGGCTATGGAGGAAAGGTTTGGGACGTTCTTCGACTCATATGATAATGTTGCCCGTCTCCTTGACATACTGAAGGAGAGGAATCCCGGCACTTATGTTAACATACAACACACGAGGTTGGAGAGTATACCAGATTTCAAGGTGTTGAAACGAGTATTCTTCTCTTTTCGCTATGTGCATCGAAACTTTCCGGCATTGTCCTCCTGTGATGTTTGTAGATGGTACATTCCTGACTGGTCAGTACAAAGGGCAAATCCTGACTGCTATTGGTGTGGACGGGAACAATCAAATCATCCCACTTGCCATGGCATTTGTGAAGGGTGATCTTTCCGAGCTGGGTATGGTTCTTCCGTCAAGTTAAAATTGCGATCGTGAAAGACCGACCAAATGTGTGTGTCATTCATGACAGACATGCTGGTATATTGAAGGCCGTGAAGACACTAAGGAATCCAACAGCTGACGAACCAACACCTTGGAAGGACTTGCAGAGCCGGTGGTGCATGCGCCATCTTGGGGCTAATTTTTTCTCACAGTTTAAGAACAAACGGTTGATGAACTTGTTCAAAAAATTATGCAACCATAACCAGCAGCGCAAATACAAATTTATTTGGTCAAAACTAGATGAGTTTACTAAGAAGCAGGTCCGTACGAGGAAGAAAATGGAAAAAGATCAGGTTAAATTAGCAGCACTCATCGCGGAGCTAGAGGAGCCAGTAGGTCTTTGTGACTTGCCAGCAATTGACCCTCCTAATACTCAAAGAAAGAAGGGCAGGGCAATAAAGAATTTTTCTGAGTGGATAGAGAAAGAGCCTCCGGTGAATTGGTCTTTGCTGCATGGCACCCATGGAGCTAGGTATGGCCACATGACAACCAATCTTGCAGAGGTGTATAACTTTGTACTCAGAGGGAATAGAGCATTGCCACTCACAGCTATTGTAGAGGCTGTATTCCATGGCACTTTGAGATATTTCAAAGAAAGGCACGAGTTAGCAAAGAAGCATATTGCAGATAACCAGAACACACCTTATTGTAGCCGTGTCATGGAGTATATGGCAAAGAAGATAGAGAAAGCAAAGAAGCACACTGTCAGACTCATAGGTAATCAGGAAAGGAGGTATGAGGTTCAGCTTCCTACAGATGGTTTTGGTTCTGCAAATGAGGTGAAGACACACGAGGTAAAAATTGGAACGGAATTTTATCCAACTTGTGAGTGTACATGCAACAAACCGAAGTTGTTGCACCTGCCTTGCTCACATGTGTTGGCTGCCTGTGGCCAGATTGAGTTGGACGCTATCTCCTTCGTGTCCCCATACTATTTAAAAGATGCAGTACTCAATGTCTGGACAGGTGAGATGACAGGGTTTAGAGTCGTCGGCAATTTCAACAAGGTAAACGATGGGGAGAGAGTATACATCCCGGATCCAGGACTTCGGCGAACAAGTAGGGGCAGACGTAAGGTAAAGCGCATCCGAAATGATATGGACCAATCTGAAGCTGGTGGAGCAACCAGACAATGTTTGCTATGCGCGGCTTATGGGCATAGGATGAAATATTGTCCCGACCTGAACAAAGACGGTGCTTCCACATCGACGAGTGCTTCTACATCGACGACTGCGACAACAGTAGGAAGAGGCGGACGTGGTCGTGGCAGTCGTGGTGGTCGTGGCAGTCGAGGCCGAAGGGGCGGACAAGGAAGAAATAACTCACAAGCTATATAATGTGTTGGACTATGTTTTAATTTGTAATATGTGTTGGACTATGTTTTAATTTGTAATATGTGTTGGACTATGTTTTAATTTGTATATTATTTGACTATGTTTTAATTTGTAATATTATTTGACTATGTTTTATTTTGCAGATATGGCTTCGTATCCGTTGCTTAATCGTAATATTGATAGAGGGCACCGGGCCGCACTTATGGAAGCGGGCAAGAACTTAGACGTGTTGGTCACTCTCACCCCAAAGTCTAACTGGATGATACACCATTCATGGGTTAATAGGTATGTGTCGGTATAATGACTTACTATGTTTGACATCATTTTGATAGCCGCTAACTGTATGCTACATTCTCTTTATTTTGTAGGTTAAGTTGGGCTGGACTTCTACCCTTGGCATGGCTGGTTGAGGGTACATTGGATGAGTGGGTTGAACATCCGCAATTGGATGAGGCAGATGAACCAATGCAGTTACGCAAGAGGCAAGTGAAACGTTTCTCTTACGACAAGTCACTCATTACCTGCTTAGTAGATAGATGGAGACCAGAGACACAAACGTTTCACTTTTCCTTGGGAGAGATGGCGCCTACTTTACAGGATGTGTCTTACTTGTTGGGATTACCTCTGGCCGGTGCTGCCATAGGTTCTTTAAAGGCAGAATCTGGTTGGCTAGCATCGATGCAGGGCCGTTTTTTGGCTGCAGTGCCAACTGCTAAGGTCCTAGACAACGATACTCACGGGCCTCGTTTTAAGTGGTTGACCCAATTTCAGGTAATCTTCATGGCCAGTTTAAAAACTGATGTTTTCATTGTTGTCCTCATTGCATAGTTTTGGTTCTGTTGTGTTAGCGGCTACGTACAGAGGCCTGTGCAAAGCTTGCTCGTTGAAGGCTAGAAAATCAGGTATTGTTGGATGTCCACTATTGTTGCAGCTCTGGTCATACAAGAGATTCTCTATTGGTCGACCCTATGTCTACGTTGATAGACCTTTTAGTTTGGAGGACATGGCTGGGACTTACGTGCCTGCTATCGGCGACTTGCCTACTATAGGATGTGTTTGGACACGGAGAGAGGTATTTTCATATTAAGTAACAATATGAATTACTAATGCTTATTTCTTACCATTCAATAGTATTACTAATGCTTATTTCTTGTCATGCACAGAGACAGTTCGCGCATAGCCAGGTGAGGGGCTGCTACCCATCCTTCACGATGCAGTTTGATAGTTTGCACGAGGATCAAGTTATCTGGGAGCCATACTCCCACCAGGCTATATTATCCAGGTGTCCAGTTGGGATTTCTGGATTCTGCACTAGAGATCGGCACTATTGGATGACCAAGGCGAAGTTGGTGTTCGACGTGACGGTTGAGGAGATGGCTCTTCATAGGGTGATGAGACAGTTTGGTCTCCGTGTACAGGGTGACTTGACAAGCGAGGCGCTAGAGGAGGTTTCTGCTTTAATGCAACGCTTTGAGAGGGGAGATAATATCCCACCGCGAGAGAACGTCTCATGGTTGAGGCGTCTTGATGACAAGCTACGGGGGATTTACGCAGCTGTTACATGTAGACGATCTTTGGATGTTGCTATTCCTCGTCCAGCACATCGTCCGCCACGCCACTCTCTGCAGCGTTCAGAACCTCGACCCTCTGTGCAGCATTCAGAACCACGACCCTCTGTGCAGCGTTCACAACCAGGGAGCTCTTCCTGGCAGCAGACACCTCCTTCACACACAGGGAGCTCTTTCTTCCAGCAGCCACCTCCTTCAAAACCAGGGGACTCTTCTTGGCATCATCAGATGGACCTAGGTAACACTACTTTGTACATTCTTTTAAACATTGTAGGTTCGCAAATCAATTTTACATGTTTTACTTTACCATAGTCGGCAGCCAGTAGCAGCCGCTCATGCATTCAGTCCAGGCACCGATGCTTAGTGGTGCTGGTTCGTTCTTAGCCGACGGCGACGACGATGATGACCGAGCTGCAAACACCTATGAGTTCTCGCAGACAGTTCTTCATGTGATGACCCTGGCTTAATCGTGCACTAACCATACACGCAAATGCGCACGATCAAGCCTAAGGACTCACTTGAAGATATCACAACACAACTCTAAAACATAAATAAAGTCATACAAGCTTAATATTACAAGCCAGGGCCTCGAGGGCTCGAATACATAGCTCGATGGCATACAAGCGTCAGCGGAAGCATTAGATATCTGAGTACAGATATATTACAAAGAGAAAGATAGGCCTTCACAGAGGCGGGGTAAAATAAAAGCTACGATCGAAAGGCGTTGGCCTCCTGCCCTGGACCCTCCGATCCTACTCATGGTCGTCGGGGGGCATCTCGTAGTAGTAGTACTCTCCGGGCTGGTAGTAGTACTGGTCGTCGACGGGGGCATCTGGCTCAGGGGCTCCGACGTCTGGTGGCATCATAAGGATATGGGGGAAAAAGAAAGTAAAGCAAACGTGAGTACTCATCCGAAGTACTCAGCAAGCAAGGATCTACACTACATATGCAACATTGTCAAAAGGAGGCTGTATATGTGGACTGGGCTGCAGAAATGCCAGAATAGAGGGGGAAAGCCTAGTCCTATCGAAGACTAGCATCTTCAGCATCTTCAGCAGTCTGACAGCATTAGGAGAGAGAGCAGATGAACATAATGTAAAGTTGTAGTAGTATCATCAACCTCGACCTGAGATCCTTTCTCGACTCCCTACGAGAAAGCAATCCCAGAGCCGTACTATCCAGTTTTCGTCACATGTTCTAGTTGTACCGATCGGGATACAACTCCGAGTGTCCGTTACCGTAGGACAGGCTATCGATAGAAGTTTCTTCCCTGCAGGGGTGCACCAAGTTACCCACCACGCTCGCTTAACTCCGGCCGGACACACTTTTCTGGGTCATGCCCGGCCTCGGCTAAGCAACACGCCGCAACCCGACCGAATACTTAACAGAGAGGTCAGCACGCCGGACTAAACCTATGCCCCCAGGGGTCTTGGGCCATCGCCCCGGACGCTCCTGCACGTTGCGAACGCGGCTGAAAGCAGACCTAGCAACCCCTTATACAAGTGCAGTTGCGTTCCCAGTCCAATTCAGCGCGCGCCGCTCAGTCGCTGACGTCTATTAAGCTCCGGCTGAAGTATACGACGCAGAACGCCCATACTATGCCCACGTGATGGTTAGTGCTATCGGGCCAGAGGCCCCTCGGATCAAATATCCAAACCGTTTAGTGGTTTAGGATCGCGCGGAAACGAGCAGAGACTCACGATCGATGTGACCCCGTCGCCCCGTCTCGAGGACTTGCGGCAAGGGCTAAGAATGCCCGGCCACGCCTCGTGTTATCTCGCGGGCACCATCCAGGTCAACCCGACTTCACATCACTTCGCATTTAAGCTCGCGCGGGTACCCCTCAGGGCCGATCCGTCTTTGGTAACATGGTTCAGTACAAGTCATAATATCAATAGTAACTGTGTGTCTAACACCAAAGAGAATCCTGAGGAATCACCCTCGATGGAATCCCACCTGATGTTATAGTCAAGGTGAACGAAGGAGGAATCACCCTCGAGGTCCACACTTGAGTTGTTGCGCGACGATGTCGTTATCGGGGGTGGTGTAGGAGGAATCACCCTCGCTTACCATGACCGAGTAACTAACCTACAAGGTTATCATCAGAAGTGCTAACGAGGTATCACCCTCGGCACTCGACGTTAACCTAGCAGTGTCGGCAACTAAGGGGAAGTGATGTGCGGTGCCAGGGTCTGGTCTTCAATCCCGATGATCGGGTCTTCTGATATCCAGCGGGGCAGTCGGGATCAAGTGGGGGTCTCTGTCGAGTCTCTACCCAGCCTATTCTAAACAATCTAGGATAACCAGCAAGGTAGCAAGGCAGGTTACAATAAACAGGCTATGCAGCAGATATAGGAAAACAGTAGCAGTAGCAGTTCTAATGCAAGCATAAGAGAGAAAAGAATAGGCGATATAGACATGTTCAAAATGGGGGTGCTTGCCTGTTTGCTCGGGGGCAAGGGCAAGGTCTTCAGGGGTGTCGTTGGGGACGTAGTCGTACTCCGAAGCTGCGTCTGCCTCGGGAGCTACGTCGGCGTCGGGGTCTACCGGAAGAGAAGAGGGGAAAGAAACATGTAAACATAATGCAAACAAATGCAACACGGTGCGTGCGATGCTATGATGCAGTGTAGGTTTGCCTAAATATGCATCTAAGTCATTTTAGTTATTTTAGGATTATCACGGGATTTAATAACCGGGATGAGTGCACTATTCATCTGCCGGATTCGGACCCGGAGTTACGAGTTCTTCTACGTCGGGGGTTCCGACAATGAAACAGACGGCACGATCAGACTCGTCTCGTCGTTCTGAGCAAGTTTCATGTTTTAACTTTTTCGATCTGAGCTACGGTTTAAAAGTTATGATTTTTTTAAAGTTTATTTGAATTTCTGGAATTTATCTATTTAACAGAAATGATTTATTGCGGCAGCAGTGTGTCAGCATGACGTCAGCAGGTCAACTGGGGTTGACCAGGGTCAAGCCTGACATGTGGGTCCCACATGTCAGTCTCTGTTTAGTCTAACAGTGGATTAACCTAATCAGCAGGGTTAATTAGGGAGTGGGCCCCACATGTTAGTGGAACATTTAGTTTATCCAATTATTTTTATTTAATAAAACGTTTTATTTAAACTAAACAGTAGCGGGGCCCACACGTCAGTGGCACTGTGCTGCCACGTCAGCGCGTTGACTGGTCAAACCAGTCAACGGGGCCGGCGAGGCCCACTGGCAGTGTCACTGGGGTGGCCCCAGGCCTGCCAGCGTGGCGGCGGCCGGCGGCTCGACGCCGGTGACCTCCAGACACGGCGGAGGACACGGCCCGGCGTTGGGTTTCGCCCACAGGCCACCGTTTTCGCGCGTTCTTGGATGCGTTCGAAAGAGGGAAGAGTGCCGCGTCGATCTGGCCTGCCAGCGTGAGCGGAAATGGCCGGAGACGAGCGCCAGGTCATCGCCGGCGGACGTCGGAATCGGCCATCGACGGATCCAGAGGTTCGGGGCATGGGGGTTCATGCTAGCGGTGGCGTTGGAACCGCACGGAGGCGCTGAGTGCGCTCCCGCACTCAGATGGCTATGACAGAAGCTGTTGCCACGGCGGCGAGCTCCACGGCGGCGACGCCTTCAGGTGGCGATGGCTACGGTGCTATGGTGGCGCAAACGGACGGGAAAGAGAGGGGAAAGATGCTGCTGCTCACCGTAGAGGCGCACGAAGGCCCGGTGATAGCATAGGAGCAGCAGTTTGCCGGCATTCGCCGGAGTTGCGCCGGCGACCGAAGATGAAGACGCGCTCGATCCCCGTGCTGTGGTGACGCAGCGCTTGAATCAACAGGCGGAGAAGAAGGAGAAGGAGCTGGCGGAGCGATCGAGCGCGGCCTCAGGTGCTGGGGAGGTCGGTGGCCACGCCGGCCAGCTCAGCCATGTCGTCGGCGTCGGGCGACTTGTGCGAGAGGGAGGAAACGCGAGAGAGGACGGGATCCGAGGGCGTCTAGGGTTGCGGAGGGGAGAGAGGAGCTCGGGTGCGTCCTTATCGTTGCCGCGGACCGTCGGATGCTCGACAGCGAGGCCGGCGGCGAGGTGTCGGCACGCGCGCGCGACAGCGCGCAGGGGAGGACGACGAGCTGCGGTGGGCTAGCCAGTTGGGCTGGGCTGAGTGCACTGTGCACTCAGGCCCAGCCAATTTAAACTGTAGAGCCCTTTTTCCATTTTATTTATTCCTTTCTGATTTGATAATGGTTAGGCCACGTTTGCAATTTTGTAAAATATGGGACTAGGCCCAAATATTGCAGTGCAATATTAGCTCTCACCAAAAAGTGGTTTGGACAGATTTGAATTCCATTTGAATTAGAAATGATTTTAAATGGATTTAATATTGCTGTTTTGGTGCTGTTTCATCTTGTTTGAGTCATTTGCCTAACTCCAACTATTTTGATGATGGTTTTACAAATGTTCCTGGATTATTTGCCATTTAATGAACATTTTTCCAACAGTGTTTGATCAACTTCATATTTCACTTTTGAATTTGAGTTGATTTGCAGAATTGAATTTGAATTGCTTTGATTAACCACTATGTTTAAGCACTGCAAATGATATGACTTGGCATTATTAGAAGCTGATCACAGTGGCAATTACATAGGGGTGTTACACTTCACACTCCACCACCAACATTGACGCAGGAGACACAGACAGACGAGGTTATCTATGGTCGTGGTAATCGTCAGCGTCATCCACCGGCTGATCGCTTATCGCCTTCCGGTCCTCGTCCGAGGAAGACCCAGATTCGTCGTCGTCCCTCCCAGTGATATCGTTATCTATGTATGAGTCGTTATCTATGTATGAGTCGTTATCTATATTAGTTTCAGACTATTCGCATATGTTACTATCGCACTTGCTTCTATCTGATCAGGAGACATATATTGTTTTATGTATGCGAGAGACATATTACTATTAATCCGCATTGTTATTCGAGTTACATTTCCAAAGAGACTGCAACCGATAATTAAGATACAAGTACATCTCACATAAACGGTATGACTGAACTTAAAAAATACAGCTTACATACTACATGAAGACATCATCGTCATCCTTCGTCGATGCAGCACTCTTGCCCTTCGACGATGCGGTACTTTTGCCCTTCGACGATGTGGTACTCTTGCCCTTCGACGATGAGGTACTCTTGCCCTTCGACGATGCGGTACTCTTGCCCTTCGACGATGCGGTACTCTTGGCCTTGGTGCTCGGCATGAAGATATCGTCTTCGTCTTCGCTGTCGGCAGTCCATAAATATGTATGCTCTGCTGCAGTCCTTATAAAATTTTCACTCTTCGTCTGCACTACCTTCTTCCACCTTCCATGCAACCTAAGAAGTTCTTTACGTACTTCCTCATAGGTCCTTTCAGGCCACCCAGACCTACGTAATGCGTGAGCCAACTCATTCTGTATGGTGTCACTACCGATGAGTTCGTCCCATGGAACTATCCTATTGTCCATTCTGAAATTGGTGGCTAGCCTAAGAAGACATTTGCTCATCTCAGGGTGAAAACTACGATCGAAAGGATAATCGGACATCTCGACTACACTAAAATGGACTGCTTAACCAACTCCGTGTGAAGGGGGTTTTATAGGTAGAGAGGAGAAAATGGCGAGAAAGAACGACTGCGGTATGGAGGGAAAGGTGGCGGGAACATGTGGCGGGAACATATGACGGGAAGGGGTTGGCGGGAAACGGGTGGCGGGAAGGGGTTGGCGGGAAACGGGTGGCGGGAAGGGGTTGGTGGGAAACGGGTTGCGGGAACATATATCGGCACAGAGTTGGCGGGAAAATATTGAGGGAAATGAGGGGAAATGGTTGTGCAGCAATTATAATGAATTTATTTGTAAAAAAAACACTTAGAGAAATGGCGGGAAATAATGGCGGCGAAGGGTTGACGAGAAAGGATGGCGGGAAAGGTAGGCCTGCGGAAGCATAAATAATATTTTTACAATATTTATAAGACGGACAATCGTTGTACATCATTAATAAGTCAAATTTCACAAAAAAAATATATTTCGGCTTACCATGGGCCAACAGGTGCCCCCTCGGCCGTGTGGAGGCCGACAGCCACTCGTCGGCTTCGTGTAGGCCGATAGGCCCCCCATCGGCCTACTGGTGGCCGACAGGCCCCTCATCGGCCCACCCTAGACCGCCAGGCCCCCCATCGGCCCAGCCCAGACCGACAGGGTGCTATTTCTGATATTTTTGTATTCTGCCCAATAATTTTCAAAAAGACTATAAATTTAGTCATGGTTTTGAAAAAAAATCCCCCGTTTACCTGTCGGAGCCGATCCGGTTGTTAGAGAGAGAAGGTAGCGGTATGGGGCTCATGATGCCAAGGTCCACGGTCCACCTCGATCAAGGTTGAGCTCGAGGGCGGGAGCTGGCGGTGCGCTGGGGAAACGGCGGAACGAGATTGGTTAGGCAAGATCCGGATGGGAGGAATCTCCGCTGCTTCCCGGGGTCGCCGTCGTGGCCGTGCCGCCGTGCTCCACAGCCTGGAGTATGTCATCGCCACGAACTCAAACGACCATTGCCCGGGCGATTCTTTGCTGTTCGCGGCGTGGTCGGTTGCCGCGACACGCAACTTCGCGGATTCGACGTCCTGTGTCCGCTATCGGGCTCTACGCCGGCGACCATGAGGCGGCGGGGCATTCGTCGGGCCCTGGGCATGCTGGCGCACGCGTTCTCGCCGACTAATGGTCGATTCTACCGGGACGCATTGGAGGTGTGGGTGCTCAGTGGCTTCGTGTTGCGCGCGTCGCTGGACGCGGCCGTCGATTAGGGATCGGTGGCGGGTGCACGAGATGGACGACCTGCTCGGGTTTGGCTACTCGGTGGAGAATGACAATCATGCGCGGATGCGCCTGACTAGCTATCACGTCGCGGGAGCTGACCAACGACGACGTCGTCACGGGATCCAGAGCCTGTACGAGAGCAACTCAAACTTCAAGGTCGTCACGCTGCCGGCGACGAACTGCAGGGAAATCCACAGCGGGTCTGCGGGCACGTGCTTCGCGCGGTGGAGCGGCTTGGCTGGCGTAGCGCGCACAAGCGTTTGTGTGGGGGGTAGTTGCTCATCGATGGACGACTTTTCTTTCAGAACTTTGTGAGCATTTAAACACTGGTCACTGGGTGTGGAAGATAGGGCATATTATATATACGTGATTTTTACATGTATAGAGCAAATCATACACGAATAGATACTGGAGGCTTTTCAAAGAAAATATGATACACTTAGCAAAAATAAAATGATACTCTGAGTTCACTAAGCGATTCATTCCTTAATAGATTTCCTGGGCGATCTCTTCTTTCCTCGACGATTTTCTTATCTACACCATCGGGTGGATGCGCTAGAGAGAGAATTCCCATGTATGCGAGCTCTTACGTAGGGTAGGGAATTCAGGCTATAAACGGGTTAAGTGTATTTTTCTAGGGTCTGTCTATGTCATATCTAGATGTGAGATATTATCTCTCACATCTAACTCTCTCACCCTTGATTTTTTTTTTTGAAAAAGTCTTCCATGGATTTGTTTTGTCCCTAAAGGTGAGGGAATTAGATGTGAGATAATATCTCACATCTAGATGTGAAATAGCAAACCTGTTTTTCTAAATGTACAATCTACTGCGTTAACTTTACAATAAAATAATTGACTAAATTCATAATTTTTGTAAACCTAGATGTATGACTATTAGCAAAAAAATAACTTCAAAAATGCATACACATCAATAAACATATCATTCACACATTTACACTATTATATAACCTGATGAGATCCTTAAGACTATATTTATTTATACACAAACAAGCACAAACCAGATGACAAAGCTAAGATATCATTTCAAATTAGTTCCAATCAGCCTTTGCGATAGCATATCGACACGCCTTTCTATCATCCCATTTCGCAGTTCAACGCTATAAGGTGTATTTTGCATCAAAGAAAAGCATTATTTTCTCAATTTAGACCCTCCATTTCAAATTAGCCATCTAACCAAGTGAACATATGATTCTCTCCACAACTTCCTATGTATATTCACGTCAAATATAACACATCGGTCCGATCAACTATATCTTCTATCAAATCAAACATGTTATCATCCGATACGAGTACCTTAACGCTACAAATGAACTTTCACAATACACATGTAACAACTCCTATATTTCCCATCACCAAGACGTCTACTTTCGAAAGTGAGTTTTCTTTCACCCATAGTGTTCAGAATATCCACAGAGTGACCTCTTCGTTCAACATACCCCATATATGTGATCCTCAAAACATAACAATCAGCACAACTATTAAGACAAGGGGAAAAAATTATCATACAATCCACAAGTAAAATTAATCTACCTTTATCTTCTCCATCTCCATTCATTGGCAACGCCCAACTGTGTTGCCCATCCATGTTTTCCATTACATGAGCAAAAAATAGCATTTACAAACGTACCATATCGATGGGGTGCGGCGTGCTGCCGCGCGGGCTAAGCTAGTTTTTTTTTTTTTTGAGCATCGTGGGCTAAGCTAGTTGTGTACTAGTTCTTTCCCAAACAAATCCACACATTTCAATTTTTTTTAGGGGTTCCACACATTTCAAATTTCCAGCTTAGAATGAGAGAGCAGTTTAGGCCATTACGATCCAATTCAGAGGAGAGTTGAGCCCATTAGAAATGTACACAATTCAATGGACACGTGCTTTTCTTCTCTCCGAACCATTACCCCCTTTCCCCCGGAATCCCTAGCCGCCGCCGCCCGATTTACCAGCTGCTTGGTGCTGTTCCTCCGTAGATCTATCCGGTAACTAAATCCTCTTCTCCGTCCTTGCGGCGGCGATTGTCTACTTTTCAAGTTTCCATTGCGCCGCTCCCTTGCTAAAAAGTTGCGTCTTTTTGTACGGCGGCATTGGGGGTTTGCAGCTAGCTGAGTCGATGGCGGCCGCGCCCGGCGATCAGGTTCCGATGCCTTTGGCGGCCCCTGTTCTTCCGGCCACGGCTGTTGCTGGCTGGTCCTCGCTACCGACCGACCTCGTGCGCCGCATCGCCGACTGCCTCCTCGACACCAACGACGTCGACTGCTATGTGGACCTCCGCGCCGTCTGCCACAACTGGCGCTCCGCCACCGAGGACCCGAGGAGCGACGCCTCCGACCCCCGCTTCCACCCGCGCTTCTGGATAGTCCTCGACGACGACGGGGCCTTCCAGAGCGACGGCAGCCGGGTCTTGGTCAACACCGCCACCGGCCGGTTCCTCCGCAAGCAGCTCCCGCTGCCCCGCCACTACTACGTGGTCACCACCACTGTCAGCGGCTTCTTCGTCCTGGCCGACAGGAGCCCACCTCACGCCGCTCGCGTCCTCAACCCTCTCACAGGCGCCGTGGTCCGTTTCAAGGCGCCAGTGCCGGGGGACACGTCGGTCGCTGTTTTCTTCTTCTCTGGCAGCACTCTGCACAATCTCACCGTGCTCTGTGACTCAACTGGCAAGTATTACACAGCAGTTCCTGAGAGCAAACGTTTCGCCCCCGAGACCACCAACGATGCTATTTACAATTACATGAGGAAGGCGGTGGTCGGCGGCGTGTACGCCAATGGCGGCGGCTGGGCATCGGTGGCGCAGTCTAATGTCATCATGGAGAAATTGTTCAATTTGTCGGAGCAGCTTCAGGTTCATTTCGTCAAGTTTTTCTCTGTCGACCCTCTTGGACATCGTGGCGACGTCAGGTGTTTCCTACTGGATTTTGGTGGAGAAGTCTTTTTCATCACAAAGGCATGGGGACGGGTTATGGTTCTCGGCATCGAACCAACGGAGAAACAGACGCTCGCGCCTGTGGAGACCGTGGGCAGGTATGCCATCTTCATCGGTCATCAAAGGTGCCTGGTTGTTGATGCCGCCAAGTTCCCATCCGTTGAGGCAGACTGCGTCTACTACACTCTAGACGTTGGTAAATTTGCTTTCATCTGGAAGCACAGCATCAGTGAGGGGAAAGACGAGAGGGTGTTTGACGCCATCGATTTCGTCAAGGAGAACAAGCGGTTTGTCCCTGTCGGTGCCCGTCCTTTCACCATCATCCAGCTTCTCTCGAGCTACACCATCAACCTCAGCGATTCTGAAATCTGAACTGGCCTCAAAACAAATCTAGCTCTGCCTTTTGGGATAGTCATTTCGATGACCGACAATGCTATGTCTTTTGTTTTGCCTTGACTTGTTCCAGGCAAAATCAGGTTAACTCTAGGAGTCTAGCTTATGTCTCCTGCGGTAGAAGGAACTACTGTAAGCTGCTTAATTAGCAGGACATGTTATCAGCCTTTTGCTACATCTATTATGATCGATGCTATCTACTGTACTTCTTAGCCATGCAATCTTGTGATTATTTTTTGCTGCTGAAAATTTGGCTCAATTTTAGCCCATTTCTGAATTCTCGTTCCCACGAAGAAACCTGTTTTAGAATTGCCCACTTGTGATCTGTGGAACTGCAGGGAGGGCTTAGAACACTGTAATCTTTCATGATTGGTGTATGCTTCATCCCTTTATACTATTTGCTTTGGTGACACAATGGCTGTTAAGAATTTAAGATGTGCTTGGCAACTCACCATTGCTACTAAGAGCTTAAGATTTAAGACGTGCTTTGGATTGAGAAAAGAAATCTGACATAATATTTAGTTGCTGTTTCTAAGATAGGGTTTGTAGATTCAGATGTCCTGTTCTTTAGTTTGTAGGTAATTTAGATTGTTAAGTCTCCATGGTAAGAACAAAACCTTTGTCGTTTTTTTAGCAGAAACAAAACCTTTGTAGTTACTGTGCACAAAACAGGCAGTGTAATTCACTATGTATTTCGGTTCTTAAAAATAATAATCGAGCACACTCCTTTTTTGTCTTGAATGGTTACTTGCCAAGAAAGTACTCCCTCTGTAAAGAAATATAAGACTTTTTAGATCACTATAGTACGTCCGTGCATGGCTGTAAAGTGGTTGGCTCTCACAATGTGCAAAAAGCGATGTTCATTATCCCTGTTGCTTTTCCCCCAGCCATGCTGGAGGCAGCAAGATCCGGAGCAACGCCTCTCCTCCCTGGCCTCCCAGATGAGATCGTCATTTAGGAGATCCTCGGCCGCCTGCCCCCCAAATCTCTAAATAGGTGCATAACATAACACATGAATGACTGATTAACCATCAACATAATCTTTATAGGATAACGCTGCTAAAACATAAACGAGCATGGCAAGAATATTAAGTTGGTTGAGAATTTAGCTAAAGTATGTGTCTGAGTTCTTAAGAGTTAAGTAAGACCCATGGACGAAAGAAAATGGCTGCAACATCAGTTGCTCTGATTTAACTACATACAGCCGTGAAACAACTTAACTGTGATAATGGAAAATAAGGAGTATTACTCACTCATCAGCGATTTTGGTGCTCACTTCACTGTTGTAGTTATCATCCTTTCCCACCCAAGAGGGCTTGAGCAATGCATGGCTTATCAGTCGCCAGAACTTCTCCTTAACTTAGATATATCACATGGATCATCGCATGTAACCCCAGGCTTACCCATGGACATGTTCACAAATAAAGCAAGTTTTCTAATTTTCTCATGAATTTTTTCGTATTTAAATTTGGTAGGAATGAGCCTCCATTTCGGCAAATTACCACATATGTGTCAATATGTTGTGCAATATGACACATATGTGGTGCAATGTGGTAATTGGACGAAACAGAGACTTCTTCCAACCAAATTAAATATGAAGAAATTCGAGTGGAAATAGGAAAAGTTACTTTGTGAATATGTCTATGGTTGGTAGCCTAGAGCTACATGTGATGATTTAGCAGATATATCTCGAGGTGATGGCAAGTTCTGGGCCATTGATAAACCAGGCATTTCTCAATCCCCTCTTTGGTGGAAAAGGAAGATAACTATAAGGAGTGAAGGGAGCACCAAATTCGGCAAGCTGTGAGTAATAATTTTGTTTCGTACTGTAGTTAACTTGTTTCCCAACTTTATGTAGTTGTTCTTAAGCAACTAATTGTGCTCTGTTTTCTTATAACCGTAGCCGCCGGCCGCCTCATCACCTCTCCCCTCCTCCTCCTCCCGCCGCCGCCAGAGGGCGCGCCCGGGCGAAGCCCGGCCTGCGCCGACGGCGGCGGGGCCTTCTCACCCCCTCGCGAGGTAGGGGCCGGCGCTGTCGAGCCGGGGTGCCGTGGAAAGCGGGACGTGGCGGCGCGGCGGCGGCTCTCCCGGCGACGACGCGGGGATCTGTTGCGGGCGCGGTGGGCTGCGTGGTGGTGGGGCACGCACGGGGTCTGATGCGGCTGCGTTGGCCGGATCTGGCCCTTCGGCGGCACGGGCCGAGGGCGGCCACCTCTGCCATGGCGTTCTTGGCTGGTGGAGGTGGGTGGTTGTGGGTGTGCTGGAGGTCAGGGACGGCGGACGCAGGATGGCGGCGCGGCGGCTCCGCCAGATCTGGCCTCGGCACGGCGTGGGCTGCGGGCGGCTGCCCCGACCGGGGCCACTTCGGCTGGTTGGGGTGGCGGCGCAGTAGCGGCGGTTCGACCTTCCTTCCCTTGATTCTTGGGGTGCTCAGAGCTGCGGATGGAGGTGCGCTCGGCAGGTGGAGCACGGCGGCTGGACTTCTCTCGCTTGTGGCTGGCCATGGTGGCAGGGGCGCTCCGGGGAGTTGGCAGGGGTGCCTCCGGGTCTTGCTGTTGTCAGGGGTGGCGGCGGAGACCTGGCCCCGGTTCGTGAAATGGCATGGTGGCTGCGGCGCGGCCGGCAGCCGCCGATGGCTTCCCCCTGCCCTGCTCCGGCCGGCTGGGCGCCGTACTTGCCAAAAGGGTGTGCTTTTTCGACTGCGGTGTCGGTGGCTCGGGTTGAAGGGGCTAGGGTGGTCTTGGATCCCGGAGCGGCGGCTCTGGAGGTGGGAGCACAGTGCTCGTAGGCGGAGCCCGTGGCTCAGGTGCTGCCAGGTGGCCATGGCCGTGTGGGCGGCATGGTGGCCGGGGTGCGCCGATCGGTGGCGGTGGTACGACGTCCGTACCTTGCCAGGGGCGGTGAGTGTTGGCCGGGGTGAAAGCCTGTTTTGTCTTCGGGCAGGCCGGCGGCGGCGATTTCGTTCCCTTCTTGAAGACGTCGCCGCGGTCCTCATTGCCCATCGTGTTGCTCCAAGGGAAACCCTGATCCGCGGATCGGGCGGTGGCGGCGCTGTGGTGCCGTCACCTTCCTGAAGGCGCCGTCTTGGAGCTCACGGTTCGTCGTATGCGGCTTCGTCTCTTCGTGATGGTGTTCATGGTTGAGGACCCTGGTAGCTCTTGTAGCGACAGGGATGGTGTAGCTGCGCTCAGCGCCTATGTATCTAGCCTTGAGTGTGTGCATGTATTGGGGTGGCGTGTATTTGTATCGGCTTGTTGATGGTTATTGCTTTATATATAAAGCGGGGCGAAAGCCTTTTTCGGTTCTTATAACCGTCAGTCATAACTCTTGAGAACTCAGATGCATACTTGCTCTCTGTTTTCTAATATGGGGAAGGTTGAATACCATAAATTTTAAGTTCCTACACCTTATAGGTGTGGACATAACTTGCAATTTAGTATGAAACATTTCTCGTTCATGATATATCGCTTGCTGTAGAGATTTTCAGAATAGTTAAGTCCTCATCCAACTTAATATTGTTGACACACTCGATTATGTTTTGGCGGCGTGATGCTATAAATCTAGTTGATGGTTAATCATTCAAACTTGTGGTTCTACTCACCTATATAGAATATACTTGCTATTCCGTGTATATACTGCTCGGTAACATTCTTTATACATGCTTCCACGTACTATATCTATATTATGGGGAAAAAATTAATATCAATAACCTAGATCGCAAAGGCCTACTTTCTTTTAGTCACCTTCTCTTTACTGTCTTGGAGAATATTCTTGGTGTTAGCTAGGTTTCGATCATGCTCAACCCAATATGATCTTCCAGACAAAAACCCCATCGTTTCGCTTCACATGTCCATTCCTATCCACTCCAATCATTCATAATGTTAGATACCATCTGCCTACTTGCCTACTTTAGAGTGAATAGCCATGTAGGTAGATGTTCTCTAATATTGCAAATCTTGAGTGAATACAGATGGATATTCGAGCCGTACCGATGAGAGTTTTGTTGGGAAGACCATGATGGGTTGAGCATGCTGGAAACCTAACTTTTGGATCCCCACAAGAAATCTAGGTTCATGAGTAACTAGAAATCGACGCACGAAACTGGGCGATGAAATTCATGTTGAAGTTACCTTGTATAACATGTGGAGTGCGCTTACTGAAAAGCATGTGGTCCAATATGATTACAGGTACGCGTATAGCTAGGTTGCCAATTTTATCACCGTAATATAAACTATATAGCACAAAAATTATACCGTTTGAAAATAGAACATCTGAAGTTTATAATGGTATGTTTTTTGTAATATATGACTTCTATTAGGTTGGTCAAATTGATGACCTAGGGGTACGTGCACGCCTTGTATACTGAGAGAGAGGGAGTATTGAAAACATTAATGGTGTGCTTTCAATTCTAATGGTTTCAGGTTTAACATATACTCCCTCCGTTCCAAAATATAGCGCGCCCACGCTTTTCAAGGTTCAACTTTGATTATAAATTTAACCAATGAGACCGACAGTGGCGGGAGCAAAAATTATATAATTGAAAACTTCTTTTGAATACGAATTCACTGGTATAATTTTTGCTTCGGCCGCAGTCAGTCTCGTTGGTTAAATTTATGGTCAAAGTTGAAGCACGGAAACCGATGACACACTATATTTTGGAACGGAGGGAGTAGGATATTTGGGTCGCGAGGAGAAAGATTAATGGGAAGATTAATACAATTAATACAATGACATGGATACGACTATATGAAGGACCACACCACGAAATAAGCATCACAGTCCTTCGAAATCTGTGGTGTATATGAGTGGAAAAAATAGGGGATAGTGGGGGTCTTACCTCCTCGGCCTAGCCGAGGGGGAGTTGGAGCTGGGGTGCTGACGACAATGAGAAGGAAGATTGTGATCCGCTTGGCATCTCATGCAGCGGCAGGCCACCGAGGCCCATTTGTGGTGGTGCCACCACACAGGTTGTGCAAAGGTAGCAAAGCAAGTGTCACATAGGAAGGAGTCGACTGTTAAGGCCATGTGAACCCTAGGGCGAGTCAGCGTGCAAATTCGGTACATGATATAGGTGGGAGACGATGGCCGTGGGTGTCAGGATTTGTGACTGTGGCGGTCGTGCTGGACTTGGATGGAGAGGAGCACATGAGAAGGGAGTGAGTCGACACCATCGGATGAGAGAAGAGGGTTTGGGAGAGATAAATATATAAGGGGGTGTGGTACAGTTAGAATGGGCCAAGGCCCATGGTCGCTGGTTGGTATTTTTATTCCAGACGTCTCCTGTTAAGGTTGAATAAGTTCGTAGTCATTTTTATTTTATTAATAACCACGTGTAATGTAGGTTTTAATTATTTTTGTGTGTGTGGGGAAAACCGACTCCATGGATCAACTCTAATGCTAAGATTACTATTAGCACAAATCTTTGAAGTTTATGGCATACCCTAGTGTGTCTGATTTGTAGGAGATTGTATAGTTTTAATGCCAACGATATTCTAATATGTATCTAATAATTGAAGATTTGCTATAATTAGGCTATGATCTTTTCCGTGGTGTCATATCCCCTCCTCATTAGTCTTACGGTCTCGTATGTTTCATTTTTCTTTTAAGTATTTTCCTGTGTGGCTACGTATTCGTTTTCATTTTTCTACCAATTGGAATTGGCGTCGGGTGGCGGCGAAACTTTCATGTGTCAGTTGTCTTTCACGTGGCTACGTATTAGTTTTGCGGTAGCAGGTGGCGGTGCTGAAAATATGCAGTGGCGGGGGGGGGGGGGGGGGGCATAATTTTGGGCTCCCAAAAGAAATTTACATCACCATTGACGGATGCATTATTTGTTGGATCATTATTTTAGACTCATTGTTTCCTAAATAGGTTTTTTTTCTCGGGCGGTATTTTCGGAAACCGGTCGAAAATCGGCACTTCCGCTACCCGCCGAAAAAGTTGAATACCGAACGAATTTTTTGAATTAAAAAAAATTATAGGGCAGTGCGGGATGTGTGGTTCAAACCCGCGAGCTCACAAATTACAGAAAGACACGCTGACCACTAGAACAGGCACAATGTTCTGTAAAATGGGGCTTAAAATTTTATATATATTGAGCAAAAAAAAATTCAAAATTCATTGGAAAAATTCGGCCGAAAGAAATCCAAAAATTCCAAGATTTCCCGAACACCCGGATTTTCGGTGGCTACCAAAAAAAAATCGGGATCGAGAAAAAAACCTTGGCCCTAAACAACCATTTTTTTGGCACGGCGGCGTTTTTCCATCGTTGTTAGAGATGTTTTGTTCTTTCGGTGAAGTTTTATAATAAATCTGATCTTTTCGGAATGACTTTAATTCTGAGGGGTGACTTTAATTATTCGGTTTCATATTTTCCTTAGTGAAATATCTGGTTCCCTTTTTTCTTTCTCTTTTTATGAGGTCTTTTTTTTCTCATACGAGGAATCTATTGTAAGGTTAGACCGCAGACGGGCCCGGGTTAAGCCCAGCTCAAGTCCCCTCACCGCAAACTTTTCTAGGTTTTAGCCCAGCTCAAGTCCCCAACTCGTCTCGTTCCTCCCAGCCGCAGCAGCTGCCGGCGACCATGGCGGAGGCCGCAACATCGGGAGCGACGCCTCTCCTCTCCGGCCTCCCAGATGAGATCGTCATCTGGGAGATCCTCGTCCTCCTGCCCCCCAAATCCCTCCTCCGCTGCCGCGCCGTCCGTCGCGCCTGGCGCTCCGCCACCTCCACCCGCCGCTTCCTCCTCGCCCACCACGCCCGCCAGCCGAACCTCCCCGTTTTCACCAGCGACCACTGCCGTGATATCCTTGCCTTCGACCACCGCTCCGCCGGCGACGCCCAGCTCCATTCCGTGGCCCGGCTTGACGGGGACTTCTATCTGGAGGCCTCCTGCGACGGCCTCCTCCTCCTCTACAAGGTTGACATGGAAACGAGCTCTCGCACCTTTGTCTCTGTCTGCAATCCAGCCACGCGTGAGCATGCCATCCTCGGGCCACTGTCGAACTTCAGCATCTTGGGGATGTACCCACACCGACCTACCGGCGAGTATCGGTTGTTGCTGAGACGGTCTAGCTGCATTGACTTGCCTAAAGGTCACCAAGTTGGCTGCTTTGTCTTTCCGTTTGGCTCCGACCAGCCGCCGAGGTACATCGGGTGGCCGGAGATGGCGACGACATGCTTCACCGTAGCCACTGCTCTCCAGATTCGTGATAGCCTGCATTGGTACCCAGTGTATTATACTACAAACAACTCACTGCCGTTTACAATTGAAAGCGAGCTGGTAATAGTATTCGACACCGTAAAGGAGTCGTTCCAGCATATGCGTGTTCTAATTGTTCCCAATCCCACCAACTCATTTTTGTTTGAGATGGATGATACGCTTGGCATCTTTAGCCAGAACAAGGCCACGAAAGTTATTGATATATGGGTGTTGCAGAACTATGAGACCCAGGTCTGGGACTACAAATACCGAGTAGAATTGCCGGTTGAAGAAATCAAGGGGATGCTTGAAGTTTCTGATGGCCTTTGGGGTATGGAGTTTGTTTCGGTGGATGGTGATGTGCTCCTGCTGGTCAGGATTGATCGCTGGCTGCTTCAGGTTGACAGTGATGGCAAATTGATTGCCAGTTTTGATCATGGTCGCCGAAGACTCATTGAGACCGGACATCGGCTCAAACAAAGTCTTGTCGAGCATACCTTCTTTCCAGCTCTACAACGTTATGCTGTGAACGCTTCGCCTTTCATCTGATGGCTGTTGAGGGAGGTGGTGCTTCTTTCTACCTAGCTGTCATATCCTCATGAGCTTCAGTATCTATAAATTGAATCAAGTATGAGCCTGCTAGCTTCATCTTTTTTGCTTTTATGTATGTAAAGTTGTGATCAGAAGCTCAGACTGTTATGTTGTTGTATGAAATCTAAGCTTGTGTCAGTACCCTTTCGGGCTGAAGTGACCATGGTGTGTCGATGCTAAAATCAACATGTCATTTTGCTCTGCTTTTGAACTATTTGCCAACTAATCTACATCATGTCTATTTTATTGGGTGAGAACTTTGCTTTGCTTTATTTTATTTATCTATTGCTCTTCCTAGCACTCAATTGTTATTTCTAGAACTGAAGAATAATGAACTTCACTTTTTATCTAGTGGTCTTAGTAGTCAATATTTGGGTCTTTCCTGTTTCTAACAGTTGTTTTTAAGGTGTTTATACCCTTCGCTGTAGCTGACGATAGAAAGAGGCAGATTTGCTATTTGTTAACTTGCTCCTGTAACTTGTTCCTTGTTGGGATTTATGGGTCACACAGAATGATCATAGCACAATGTGTCACACAATGACTGTTTAGAACTTAAAGATGTGCTTTGCAACTCATCGTTGCTGCTAAGAGCTTAAGATTTAAGATGTGGTTTGGATAGAGGAAAATTCTCACACAATATTTAGTTGTTATTTCTAAGATGGCGTGTGTAGATCCAGATGTTTCATATATTTTTTCCAGGCAGGCATTTTACTCTTGTGTACCATCTCCTGTTCTGTAAGTTATTAGTTGTTGATTAGAATGGGCATAAACTGATCAAAAAACTGGAAACCGGAGTCAACGAAATCAAGAATGCACCAGCCGCCAGAGAACATTAGGTGGAAACTTAGGAAACTAGACCAGTGGGTGGTGAGACATTGAGCAGCAGGTACAGGCACAATTGCTCCTATGTAGATTCTTCGTCTGTACAAAAGATTGTGAGCCATTGAAGCTAGACCAGTCTCACCTAGCGGGCCTGGGTTTAGGGGCTTCTTTCGGGCCCTGGTAAGTTTAATCCACAGCCAATTGATGCCACTCTCTTTCAAGAGGTGAAGCAAATACTAGCCGTTTTTGTTTTCTACCACTGAAGCTCTCTTTTCTTTCGGAGACTGAAACCCTGAATGAGAGCTTCTTCTGCAGCTTTCTACCTTCTCTGCTGCTGACAGCATGCCGACAAATATCCACCACAACTAATAATGCACTGGGTTACAATTCCCATGCTAAATATTTACCTGAAGATAATATTGCAACTTGGGAGAGCGTCCAGTGCTATACTGTCAAGACCCTTTCGAGGGTCACTGCCAAGCACAAGCTTCACTCCACCCCCGCTGCTGCATGCATAAGCGCCGCGCTACCGGAAATTACTAGTGGAATTTCACCTGTAGCCTGTCTAGATTAGAAATTAGTCTCCATGCTACGAATTCTGTCCCTTCCATTTTAGGAAGGCCGCTGATTAATCCGCTGTTTATAAAACCTGAGTAGTTACCACTCGCTTGCTATCCGTTCTTAAAAATAATGAGCATGCTCCTTTTTGTTTTACATGGCTGCTTCAGGTTGACAGTGATGGCAAATTGGTTGCCAGTTTCGATCGTGGTCGCCGAGGCCACATTGAGTCTCGATGTCAGATCAAACAAGGTCTTATCCAGCATACCTTCTTTCCGGCTCTACAACGTTATGCTGTGAACACTTAGCCTTTCATATGATGGCTGTTGAGGGAAGTGGTGCTTCTTTCTGCCTAGCTGTCATATCCTCACGAGCTTCGTGTGTGGCCGCTTCTTTGTCTTGCATGATGTTGTGATCAGAAGCTCTGACTTATGTTGTTGCATGAAACCTAAGCTTGTGTCGGCACCTTTCGGGCTGGAGTGACTACGGTGTGTGTTGATGCTAAAACCAACATGACATTTTGCTCTGCATTTGAACTATTTGTCAACTAATCTGCTTCATGTCTCTGTTTTATTGGGTGAGGACTTTGCTTTGTTTTATTTAGCTAGTGGGTCTTCTTGGTACTCAAGTGTTAGAAGTTTATATGGTTGATGCTCCTCTTCCTGGAACTAAAGAGTTGACTTTGCCCTCTTATCTAGTGGTCTTCTTAATAGTCAATTTCCTCTTTGTTTACTTGCAAGCTGCATCTGGTTTCTAGAGTAGCTTGGAGCACTGCTCATAACATAAATGGTTGCATCATAGTCTACTTCTCAATGAAATGTTCTGCCTTTGGGATAGTGATTTCGATGACTGACAATGCTATGTATTCTGTTTTGCCGTTGAATTGTTTGGGGCAAGAAATAGGTTTACTCTAGGAGTCTAGGTTAGATCACCTGTGGTGGAACTACAGGAAAATATATTAATTGGGTGATGCACTCACCGTATCAATCTAATGGTACATCCGTGATTGATGCTATCTTTGTCTGTGCGCCCAATTGTTCTCCCCTTGCATGGTGCTTAAATTTTGCTGTTGAATTTTTTGGGCTCAATTCCTGAATTCTCCTCCTGCAGTTGAATCTTTGAACATATACCGTGTTTCATTGTTCTCAGTGGGCTTAATTAGTTCAGTTAAACATATTCTAGATTTGCTTACTGGTGGTCTGTGGAACTGCTGTATGTTCCGGCCAGGGAGGGCTTAGATAGAACACAGAATGAACGTATGATTCATCTAATTTTATGTTTCATCTAATTTTTGTGTATGCTTTACCCCCTTGTACTATTCACTTTTGTAACTTGTTCCTTGCTGGGATTTCTTTGTATCAACGTACAATGTTTGAACACAACACAATGTGCAGTAAGTTGAAGGTCACTCTGATCATTTGCTTCAGAATAAAAATAAGTTCATCATCTGGATTGATTGATGCAGTATGTATGCTCAAACTTGTCCTTGTAACTTTGTAAGGCAAGAGAATTCGGACGTTCAGAGTAGTAGTAGTTCGAACATAGACCAGTGGGTGAGAGTCACAGGGTGCATGCACAGCTGCTGGTTCTCACCATTCATCTACAATTCTAGCGGAGCGATATGTTTGACAGACTCGATTATGTTTTAGCGGCGCGATGCTATAAATCTAGTTGATGGTTAATCATTCAAACTTGTGGTTTGCTACACACCTATATGGAATATACTTGGTATTCTGTGTACATACTGCTCGGTAACATTCTATATAATGTTTTCAGGTGCTATATCTATACTATGGGAAAAACTTAATATGAGTAACCGAGATCACAAAGGCCTACTTTCTTCTAGTCACCTTCTCTTTAGTGTCTCTTGGATAATATTCTCGGTGTTAGCTAGGTTGATCTTCCCTACAGAAATCCCATTGTCTCACTTCACATGTCCATTTCTATCCACTCCAAGCATTCGTAATATTAGACAACATCTGCCTACTTGCCTATGTTGGAGTGAATAGCTATGTAGGTAGATGTTCTCTAATATTAGAAATCTCGAGTGAATAGAAATGGACATTCGAGACGTCCTGATGAGAGTTTTGTTGGGAAGACCACGATGGGTTGAGCATGCTGGAAACCTTATTTTTGGATCCAAACACGCAAGCGAAATAACTAGAAATCAACACACAAAGCTGGGCGATGAAATTCAAGTTGAAGTTACCTTGTATAACTAGTGGAGTGCCCTAATGAAAAGCATGTGGTCCTATAGGATTATATGTGTTGAAAACATTGATGGTGCCCTTGCAAAAAAAAATAAAAATTAACGGTGTGCTTTCAATTCTAAGGGTTTCAGATCTTAACACATAGGATAATTGGGTCGTGGGCAGAAAGATTAATGGGAAGATTAATATAATAACATATATGAAGGATCACACCACGAAATAAGCATCATAGTCCTTTGAAATTCCTAATGCATATGGGTAGATAAAAAATAGGGGATAGTGCGGGTCTTACCTCCTTGACCTGGCCGAGGGGGGAGCTGGAGCTGGGTTGCTGATGACAACAAGAAACAAGATCATGATGCACTCGGCATGTCCATGGAGCGGCGGGTCACTGAGACCTATCTGTGGCGGTGGCACCACACAGGTTTTCACACGTGAAGGCGTCGGTCGTCGAGGCCATGTGAACCCTAGGGCGCATTAGCGGGTAGATCCGGTACATGATATATATAGGTGGGAGATGATGTCCGTAGGTGTCAGGATTTGCGGCTGACACGGCCGTGCTGGACCTGGATGGAGAGGAGCACATGAGATGAAGTGAGTTGCCACCATCCAGATTGGATGAGAGAAGAGGATTTGGGAGAGATAAAATTCTTTTTTGAGGGGTAAACCAAGTTTTTATTCATCAAAAACCAGTCTGTGGAATACAGTTCATGTCATGAGGTTGGCCAGGCCAGACATGGCGCCCCTGACCTAGAGAGAGAGTCGCCACTATCCAGATTGTATGAGAGAAGAGGGTTTGGGAGAGATAAATATATAAGGGGATGTGGTACAGTTAGAATAGGTCAAGGCCCATGGTTGTTGGCTTGGTATTTTTATTCCAAACGTCTCTTGTTAAGCCGGTTGAATAAGTTCGTTGTCACTTTTTTTTTATTAACAACCACGTGTAATGAAGGTTTAATTTTTCTTTGTGGAAAACCAACTCCATGGATGGACACTAATGCTAAGATGACTACTAGCACAAATCTTAGAAGTTTATGGTAAACCCTAGTGCGCCTGATTTGTGGAGATTGTATAGTTTTAATGCCAACGATATCCGAATATCCATCTAGTTATTGAAGATTTGCTATAATTAGGCTACGATCTTGTAGGTTTGAGCTCATTCCGAACTCGTTGTCCTTCTTCCCAGCTGCAGTTGCAGCCAGCGGCCATGGCGGAGGCTGCAACTGCAGGAGCAACACCTCTCCTCCCTGGCCTCCCAAATGATATCGTCATTTGGGAGATCCTTGTCCTCCTGCCCCCCAAACCCCTCCTCCGCTGTCGTGCCGTCCACCGCGCATGGCGCTGCGTAACCTCCACCCGCGGCTTCCTCCTCGCCCACCATGCCCGCCAGCCCGCGCTCCCCGTTTACACCAGTGACCACTGCCATGACATCCTCGCCTTAGACCACCGGGCCGCCACCGATGCACAACTCCATTCCGTCGCTCGTCTTGACGGGGACTTCTGTCTGGAGGCCTCCTGCGACGGCCTCATCCTTCTCTCCAAGATTGACTTGGAGAGTGGCTCTCGCACCTGTCTCTCTATCTACAATCCAGCAACGCGTGAGAGTGCCTCCATCGGGTCACTGTGGAACTTCATTGTCTTGGGGATGTACCCACATCGACCTACCGGCGAGTATCGGTTGTTACTCCTACGGAGAAGCCGCATTGACAGGACTAAAGACGAAATTGGCTGTTATGTCTTTCCGTTGGGCTCTGACCAGCCACCAAGGTACATTGGGTGGTCGCTGATGGTATTGTTGTTCTTCAAAGTATCTGTCCGGGTGCGTGATAATCTTCATTGGTACCCAGTGTGTTATAAGGGTGCAAGTAACCCACGACCGTGTGAAATTCAAAGCAAATTGGTAATAGTATTTGACACCATAGCAGAGACATTCCGTCACATGCATGCTCCAATTGTTCCTACCTACTCATATATCTTTGAGATGGATGGAAATCTTGGCATTTATAGCCAAAACAATGCCAGAAAAACTATTGATATATGGTTGTTGCAGAACTATGAGACCCAGGTCTGGGATCACAAATACCGTGTCCAATTGCCGGTTGCAGAAATCAGGGCAATGCTAGGAGTTCGTGATGGCCTTCTGGGTATGGAGTTTGTTTCGGTGGATGGTGGTGCACTCCTGCTGGTCAGGATTGATCGGTGGCTACTTCAGGTTGACAGTGATGGCAAATTGGTTGCCCGTTTCGATCATGGTTGCCGAAGCCTCATTGAGATGGGATATCGGTTCAAACGAAGTCTTGTCCAACATAGCTTCTTCCGAGCTCTACAACATTATGCTGTGAACGCTTTACCTTTCATCTGATGGCTGTTGAGGAAGGTGGTGCTTCTTTCTGCCAAGCTGCCATATCATCATGAGCTTCAATATCTATAAACTGGATCGAGTATGAGCTTGTGGCCTTTCTTCGTTTTGCATTTTATACATGTAAAGATGTGATCAGAAGCTCTGACTGTTATGTTGTTGCATGAAATCTAAGCTTGTGTCCGTACCTTTCGGGCTGAAGTGACTGAGGTGTGTGTCGATGGTAAAATCAACATGTCATTTTGCTCTGCTTTGGAACTATTTGCCAACTAATCTGCTTCATGTCTCTATTGTATTGGATGAGAACTTCCGTTTGTTTTATTTCTCTTAGTGCTCTTCTTAGTACTCAATTGCTAGCAATTTATATGGCCCATGTACCTCTTCCTTGAACTAAAGAATTGATTTTACCATCTTATCTAGTGGTCTTTTTTGTGTTTCTACCCTTTGTTCTAGCTGACGATTAAAACAGGCAGATTTCCTCTTTGTTAAGTTGCTAGCTGAATCTGATATTGAGAGTACTTTGGAGCACCGCTCGTTATCATAAATGGTTATATCATAGCCATTTTCTCAATGAAATGTACTGCTATGTCTTTAATTTGCCATTAACTTGTTTAGGGCAAGAAACAGGTAGACTCTAGTAGTCTAGGTTAGATCACATGTGGTGGAACTACTGTAAGATGTATTAATTGGGTCATGAACCCATGGTATCAATCTAATGCTACATCTGTGATTGATGCTATCTTTTGTCTGTGTGTCCATTTGTTCTTCCCTTGCATGGTGCTTAACTTCTGTTTTTAGTTTTCTTTGGCTCAATTTCTGAATTCTCCTCTTGCAGCTGAATCTTTGAACATACACCACGCTTTGTTGTTCTCAGTGGGCTTTATTAGTTCGGGAAGAAACATATTCTAGATTTGCTACTCTGGTGGTCTATGGAACTGCTGTATGTTGCGGCCAGGGAGGGCTTAGATAGAACACATAATGAATGTAACGTTTTATCTATCTTTTCTGTATGCTTCATCCCCTTGTACTACTCGCTTTTGTAACTTGTTCCTTGTCATTGGGGTTTCCGGGTATCACTGCAGAATGGTTGAACACAACATAATGGTGAGTAAGTTGAAGGTCACCCTGATCATTTGCCTCAGAACAAATTTAAGTCCATCATCCAAATTAATCGGTCCAGTATGTATGCTCAAACTTGTCCTTGTAAGGCAATAGAATTAGGATTTTCAGAGTATAGTAATAGTTGGAACATAGACCAGTGGGTGAGTCGCAGTAGTAGTAGTAGTTGGAACATAGACCAGTTGGAACTTGGAACAGACCAGTGTCCTGCAAACACCACTGAGAACCATGGATGGGCTTGCTATCATTTGGAGGTGATTGTATACTGTCTTTACCTAGTCAGCTTGTACTAGTTATTATTTCAGGGCTCTACTTTGTAGTACCTTGCTGCTGCATTTCACACGCCAGCATGTAAAATCAAACTACACGCTCACACTATTGAATAATGCAGGAAACCCCACTGAATGCAGGAGTAGTACCCTCGTTACACCTGGGATGTAAAATCAAACTACACGCCAGCATGTAAAATCAAACTACACGCTCACACGAACAGGCTTGCACTCCAGTCTTATTTCCAGAAAGTAAAGCGATCCAAGAGATAAGGCAGGTGGAAGTGGAACAGCATATAGCATCAGCCAATAGGTTTTTGATTCGCTTGGTTTTCTGCATTTCCTTCCAAGTAATGCAGCCGAATGTATTCCGAACTAGCTCTGTAGAAGTAGAACCAAAGAAGTGCACCCAAGGCCACCAAATGCAAAAAAAGAGTAGCCTAAACTTGAGCAGCCGAACAATTACCCTGCATTGGCACATAAGACAGATGCAGTAACAAGTGGCAAGTTATGTTTCAATGGCGCATAGTACTAACAAATGATGGGATGGAGCTTTCAACTGCTTTTACAACTGCATTACCACATAATAATTCATGGTATTGTCCTCTGCTTGAGACAAGATGAGTAGAAAACTTTCCTTCGCTAATGCTTGATTGCCTCTGCCATGGTATTCCCTTCATGGCAGCAGCAAAGAGGAGGTAGAAGCTGTAGAACAAGAAACCGTTGGAGTTTCAGAGAACTGGAGGAAGAAAGCTAGATGACCAATGTTTGCTTGATCGCTTATGTATTGCACTTACACTAGTAGAAAACAGGGCTTTGGTTCGGGCCAGCCCAGCCCATTAGTCCCGGTTCAGTCACGAACCGGGACCCATGGGGGGCATACGTCCCGGTTCATGCGCCTAGGGGGCCGGCCGGGGCCTCGTGGGCATTGGTCCCGGTTCGTCTGGACCCATTTGTCCCGGTTCCTGGCACGAACCGGGACCAATGGGCCTCGCTCCTGGCCCACATCCATTGGTCCCGGTTCGTGGCTTGAACCGGGACAGAAGGGGGGCCTTTAGTTCCGGTTCCACGCACGAACCGGGACCAATGAGGTGGCTATATATACCCCATCGTCGGCGAGCAGAGCACTCCACACTGCTCTGTTTTTTCTGGCCGGCGAGGGGAGAGCTTTGTGGTGCTCTAGCTCACCTCCTATGCATATGAGGTGTTTGATGAAATGCCCGAGCCACACTAGTTAAGCTTTCACCTCTCGAAGCTCGACCTTCAAGCTCCATTTTCCTCAAGATTTGTCTAGGTTTAGCGGTCCGTCACGTCCCGTCCCCGTCTTCACCGCCGTCGATCGCCCGCGCCGATCTCGTAGCCGGCATAACCGTGGTGAGCCTCTTGTTTTTATCTTCTTTCTAAAAAAAAAATTCTTACTTGTATGGTTTAGATAGATACTTGTCTAATTTTCTTACTTTTATTATTGTTTGTTATTATATAGTGCGATGTTTTGTAATGGTTTTTTACACACTTAATTATATATAATGCACGCAGATGAACCGGCAATGGATGTACGGTGACAGACGCACCTCCGAGTACATTAAGGGCGTGCATAATTTTATCGAAGTGGCTGAGGCAAACAAGCAGAATGGTTTTATGTGTTGTCCATGCCCTATATGTGGGAATACGAAGTCTTACTCTGACCGGAAAATCCTTCACACCCACCTGCTTGAGAAGGGTTTCATGCCACACTATAATGTTTGGACCAGGCACGGAGAAATAGGGGTTATGATGGAAGACAGCGAAGAAGAAGAGAACGATGACAACTATGTGCCCCCTGAATACGGTGATGCTGCAACAGGGGAAGCTAAAGATCAAGAGGAACCAGACGATGTGCCCGATGATGATCTCCGCCGGGTCATTGTTGATGCAAGGAGACAGTGCGAAAGTGAAAAGGAGAACTGAAATTCGATCGCATGTTAGAGGATCACCAAAAAGGGTTGTACCCCAATTGCGAAGATGGCAACACAAAACTCGGTACCGTACTGGAATTGCTGCAGTGGAAGGCAGAGAATGCTGTGCCTGACAAAGGATTTGAGAAGCTACTGAAAATATTGAAGAAGAAGCTTCCAAAGGATAACGAATTGCCCGACAGTACGTACGCAGCAAAGAAGGTCGTATGCCCTCTAGGATTGGAGGTGCAGAAGATACATGCATGCCCTAATGACTGCATCCTGTACCGTGGTGCGTACGAGGATTTGAACGCATGCTCGGTATGCGGTGCATTGCGGTATAAGATCAGACGAGATGACCCTGGTGATGTTGACGGCGAGCCCCCCAGGAAGAGGGTTCCTGCGAAGGTGATGTGGTATGCTCCTATAATACCACGGTTGAAACGTCTGTTCAGAAACAAAGAGCATGCCAAGTTGATGCGATGGCACAGAGAGGACCGTAAGAAAGACGGGAAGTTGAGAGCACCCGCTGACGGGTCGCAGTGGAGAAAAATCGAGAGAAAGTACTGGGAGAAGTTTGCAGGTGACGCAAGGAACATATGGTTTGGTTTAAGCGCGGATGGCATTAATCCTTTCGGGGAGCAGAGCAGCAATCACAGCACCTGGCCCGTGACTCTATGTATCTATAACCTTCCTCCTTGGTTGTACATGAAGCGGAAGTTCATTATGATGCCAGTACTCATCCAAGGCCCTAAGCAACCCGGCAACGACATTGATGTGTACCTAAGGCCATTAGTTGAAGAACTTTTACAGCTGTGGAATGGAAATGGTGTACGTGTGTGGGATGAGCACAGACAGGAGGAATTTGACCTGCATGCATTGCTGTTTGTAACCATCAATGATTGGCCTGCTCTCAGTAACCTTTCAGGACAGACAAACAAGGGATACCACGCATGCACGCACTGTTTAGCTGACACCGAAAGTATATACCTGGACAAATGCACGAAGAATGTGTACCTGGGGCATCGTCGATTTCTTCCGACCAACCATCAATGTCGAAAGAAAGGCAAGCATTTCAAAGGCGAGGCAGATCACCGGAAGAAGCCCGCCATGCGTACCGGTGATCACGTACTTGCTATGGTCAAAGATTTACACGTAATCTTTGGAAAGGGTCCCGGCGGACTATCTGTTCCGAATGACGCTGAGGGACTCGCTCCCATGTGGAAGAAGAAATCTATATTTTGGGACCTACCCTACTGGAAAGGCCTAGAGGTCCGCTCTTCAATCGACGTGATGCACGTGACAAAGAACCTTTGCGTGAACCTGCTAGGCTTCTTGGGCGTGTATGGAAAGACAAAAGATACACCGGAGGCACGGGAGGACCTGCAACGTTGGCACGAAAAAGACGGCATGCCTCCAAAGCAGTATGAAGGTCCTGCCAGCTACGCTCTTACCAAAGAAGAGAAGGAAATCTTCTTTGAATGCCTGCTCAGTATGAAGGTCCCGTCTGGCTTCTCGTTGAATATAAAGGGAATAACAAATATGGCAGAGAAAAAGTTCCAGAACCTAAAGTCTCATAACTGCCACATGATTATGACGCAACTGCTTCCGGTTGCATTGAGGGGGCTTCTACCGGAAAACGTTCGATTAGCCATTGTGAAGCTATGTGCATTCCTCAATGCAATCTCTCAGAAGGTGATCGATCCAGAAATCATACCAAGGCTAAGGAGTGATGTGGCGCAATGTCTTGTCAATTTCGAGCTGGTGTTCCCACCATCCTTATTCAATATCATGACGCACGTCCTAGTTCATCTAGTCGACGAGATTGTCGTTCTGGGCCCCGTATTTCTACACAATATGTTCCCCTTTGAGAGGTGCATGGGAGTCCTAAAGAAATATGTCCATAACTGCGCTAGGCCAGAAGGAAGCATCTCCATGGGCCATCAAACAGAGGATGTCATTGGGTTTTGTGTTGACTTCATTCCTGACCTTAAGAAGATTGGTCTCCCTCAATCGCGGTATGAGGGGAGACTGACTGGAAAAGGTACGCTAGGAGGGGACTCAATAATATGCAGGGACGGGCATTCTTGGTCTCAAGCACACTACAGAGTTCTACAGAACTCTACCTTGGTGACCCCGTATGTCGATGAACACAAGAACATTCTGCGCTCCAAACACCCGGAGCAGTGTGACGACTGGATTACATGTGAACACATCAGGACTTTCGGCAGTTGGTTGGAAACACGTCTCAGACGTGACAACACTGTTTCTGATGAGCTGTACTCGTTGTCCAGGGGACCATCTTCGACTGTATTGACTTACAAAGGATACGAGATAAATGGGAATACATTTTACACGATCGCCCAAGATCAAAAGAGCACCAACCAAAACAGCGGTGTCCGCTTTGATGCAGCAACCAAGAGGGGAAAGGACACATATTATGGTTACATAGTGGACATATGGGAACTTGACTACGGACATGATTTTAAGGTCCCTTTGTTTAAGTGCAAATGGGTCAATCTGTCAGGAGGCGGGGTACAGGTAGAGCCACATTACGGAATGACAATAGTGGATCTGAACAATCTTGGGTACACAGATGAACCATTCGTCCTAGCCAATGATGTGGCGCAGGTTTTCTATGTGAAGGACATGTCTACCAAACCGAGAAAAAGAAAAGATAAGGAACACTAGTAGAAAACAGGGCTTTGGTTCGCGCCAGCCCAGCCCATTAGTCCCGGTTCAGTCACGAACCGGGACCCATGGGGGGCATACGTCTCGGTTCATGCGCCCAGGGGGCCGGCCGGGGCCTCGTGGGCATTGGTCCCGGTTCGTCTGGACCCATTTGTCCCGGTTCCTGGCACGAACCGGGACCAATGGGCCTCGCTCCTGGCCCACATCCATTGGTCCCGGTTCGTGGCTTGAACCAGGACAGAAGGGGGGCCTTTAGTCCCGGTTCCACGCACGAACCGGCACCAATGAGGTGGCTATATATACCCCATCGCCGGCGAGCAGAGCACTCCACACTGCTCTGTTTTTTCTGGCCGGCGAGGGGAGAGCTTTGTGGTGCTCTAGCTCACCTCCTATGCACATGAGGTGTTTGGTGAAATGCCCGAGCCACACTAGTTAAGCTTTCTCCTCTCGAAGCTCGACCTTCAAGCTCCATTTTCCTCAAGATTTGTCTAGGTTTAGCGGTCCGTCACGTCCCGTCCCCGTCTTCACCGCCGTCGATCACCCGCGCCGGTCTCGTCGCCGGCCTAACCGTGGTGAGCCTCTTGTTCTTATCTTCTTTCTAAAAGAAAAAAATTCTCGTCGCCGGTTTTTTACACACTTAATTATATATAATGCACGCAGATGAACCGCCATTGGATGTACGGTGACAGACGCACCTCCGAGTACATTAAGGGCGTGCATAATTTTCTCGATGTGGCTGAGGAAAACAAGCAGAATGGTTTTATGTGTTGTCCATGCCCTATATGTGGGAATACGAAGTCTTACTCTGACCGGAAAATCCTTCACACCCACCTGCTTGAGAAGGGTTTCATGCCACACTATAATGTTTGGACCAGGCACGGATAAATAGGGGTTATGATGGAAGACAGTGAAGAAGAAGACGATGATGACAACTATGTGCCCCCTGAATACGGTGATGCTGCAACGGGGGAAGCTGAAGATCAAGAGGAACCAGACGATGTGCCCGATGATGATCTCCGCCGGGTCATTGTTGATGCAAGGAGACAGTGCGAAAGTGAAAAGGAGAAGCTGAAATTCGATCGCATGTTAGAGGATCACCAAAAAGGGTTGTACCCCAATTGCGAAGATGGCAACACAAAGCTCGGTACCATACTGGAATTGCTGCAGTGGAAGGCAGAGAATGCTGTGCCTGACAAAGGATTTGAGAAGCTACTGAAAATATTGAAGAAGAAGCTTCCAAAGGATAACGAATTGCCCGACAGTACGTACGCAGCAAAGAAGGTCGTATGCCCTCTAGGATTGGAGGTGCAGAAGATACATGCATGCCCTAATGACTGCATCCTGTACCGCGGTGCGTATGAGGATTTGAACGCATGCCCGGTATGCGGTGCATTGCGGTATAAGATCAGACGAGATGACCCTGGTGATGTTGACGGCGAGCCCCCCAGGAAGAGGGTTCCTGCGAAGGTGATGTGGTATGCTCCTATAATACCACGGTTGAAACGTCTGTTCAGAAACAAAGAGCATGCCAAGTTGATGCGATGGCACAGAGAGGACCGTAAGAAAGACGGGAAGTTGAGAGCACCCGCTGACGGGTCGCAGTGGAGAAAAATCGAGAGAAAGTACCGGGAGGAGTTTGCAGGTGACGCAAGGAACATATGGTTTGGTTTAAGCGCGGATGGCATTAATACTTTCGGGGAGCAGAGCAGCAATCACAGCACCTGGCCCGTGACTCTATGTATCTATAACCTTCCTCCTTGGCTGTGCATGAAGCGGAAGTTCATTATGATGCCAGTACTCATCCAAGGCCCTAAGCAACCCGACAACGACATTGATGTGTACCTAAGGCCATTAGTTGAAGAACTTTTACAGCTGTGGAATGGAAACGGTGTACGTGTGTGGGATGAGCACAGGCAGGAGGAATTTGACCTGCATGCGTTGCTGTTTGTAACCATCAATGATTGGCCTGCTCTCAGTAACCTTTCAGGACAGACAAACAAGGGATACCACGCATGCACACACTGTTTAGCTGACACCAAAAGTATATACCTGGACAAATGCGGGAAGAATGTGTACCTGGGGCATCGTCGATTTCTTCCGACCAACCATCAATGTCGAAAGAAAGGCAAGCATTTCAAAGGCGAGGCAGATCACCGGAAGAAGCCCGCCATGCGTACCAGTGATCACGTACTTGCTATGGTCAATGATTTACACGTAATCTTTGGAAAGGGTCCCGGCGGACTATCTGTTCCGAATGACGCTGAGGGACGCGCTCCCATGTGGAAGAAGAAATCTATATTTTGGGACCTACCCTACTGGAAAGACCTAGAGGTCCGCTCTTCAATCGACGTGATGCACGTGACAAAGAACCTTTGCGTGAACCTGCTAGGCTTCTTGGGCGTGTACGGAAAGACAAAAGATACACCGGAGGCACGGGAGGACCTGCAACGTTGGCACGAAAAAGACGGCATGCCTCCAAAGCAGTATGAAGGTCCTGCCAGCTACGCTCTTACCAAAGAAGAGAAGGAAATCTTCTTTGAATGCCTGCTCAGTATGAAGGTCCCGTCTGGCTTCTCGTCGAATATAAAGGGGATAATAAATATCCCAGAGAAAAAGTTCCAGAACCTAAACTCTCATGACTGCCACGTGATTATGACGCAACTGCTTCCGGTAGCATTGGGGGGGCTTCTACCGGAAAATGTTCGATTAGCCATTGTGAAGCTATGTACATTCCTCAATGCAATCTCTCAGAAGGTGATCGATCCAGAAATCATACCAAGGCTAAGGAGTGATGTGGCGCAATGTCTTGTCAGTTTCGAGCTGGTGTTCCCACCATCCTTCTTCAATATCATGACGCACGTCCAAGTTCATCTAGTAGACGAGATTGTCGTTCTGGGCCCCGTATTTCTACACAATATGTTCCCCTTTGAGAGGTTCATGGGAGTCCTAAAGAAATATGTCCGTAACCGCGCTAGGCCAGAAGGAAGCATCTCCATGGGCCATCAAACAGAGGATGTCATTGGGTTTTGTGTTGACTTCATTCCTGACCTTAAGAAGATTGGTCTCCCTCAATCGCGGTATGAGGGGAGACTGACTGGAAAGGGCACGCTAGGAGGGGACTCAATAATATGCAGGGACGGGCATTCTTGGTCTCAAGCACACTACACAGTTCTACAGAAATCTACCTTGGTGACCCCGTTTGTCGATGAACACAAGAACATTCTGCGCTCCAAACACCCGGAGCAGTGTGACGACTAGATTACATGTGAACACATCAGGACTTTCGGCAGTTGGTTGGAAACACGTCTCAGAGGTGACAACACTGTTTCTGATGAGCTGTACTCGTTGTCCAGGGGACCATCTTCGACTGTATTGACTTACAAAGGATACGAGATAAATGGGAATACATTTTACACGATCGCCCAAGATCAAAAGAGCATCAACCAAAACAGCGGTGTCTGCTTTGATGCAGCAACCAAGAGGGGAAAGGACACATATTATGGTTACATAGTGGACATATGGGAACTTGACTACGGACATGATTTTAAGGTCCCTTTGTTTAAGTGCAAATGGGTCAATCTGTCAGGAGGCGGGGTATAGGTAGAGCCACATTACGGAATGACAACAGTGGATCTGAACAATCTTGGGTACACAGACGAACCATCGTCCTAGCCAATGATGTGGCGCAGGTTTTCTATGTGAAGGACATGTCTACCAAACCGAGAAAAAGAAAAGATAAGGAAGCGAATACATCACACGATGAGCCAAAGCGCCACATAGTTCTTTCAGGGAAAAGAGACATCGTGGGAGTGGAGGGTAAGACAGACATGTCTGAAGATTATGAAAAGTTTCATGAAATTCCTCCTTTCAAAGTCAAGGCTGACCCAAGCACCCTGTTAAGCGATGAAGAATATCCATGGTTACGGCGCAATAAGTAAAGGACACAAGCGAAGAAAAAGTGAAGACAGATGAAGTCAGAAAGGGTTGAAAATTGATGATGTTGCTTTGAATGGTTCATTTTGAGCACAGAAAAAGTGTGGAGTTCAAATAAGTTCAAAAAAATGAAATCCCTTTGTAACAGATGAGTTTTCGTCCGAAACCCTGATACTTCGAAAGAGATTGTCCATTTTGTACACGAAGTGCATCCAGTTTTTGCCGTAACCCTCTCAACTTTTTATCACATGCTATGAGGGTGAAATGATGATATCATGCCAATTTTCAACCTCTTCAGAGTTCATTTGAAGTGCTTTTTAATTTCAGGGTCATTTAGCTCAAAAAAATTAGTAAATGCATGAAAAATAACAGATGAACTCAGAAAGGGTTGAAAATTGATGATGTTGCTTTGAATGGTTCATTTTGAGCACAGAAAAAGTGTGGAGTTCAAATAAGTTCAAAAAAATGAAATCCCTTTGTAACAGATGAGTTTTCGTCTGAAACCCTGATACTTCGAAAGAGATTGTCCATTTTGTATACGAAGTGTATCCAGTTTTTGCCGTAACCCTCTGAACTTTTATGAAACTCTAATAGCAAAAATAATAAACTAAAAGAATGAACTAGAAAACTTTAATGAAACTCTAATAGAAAAAAGAATGAACTAGAAAAGTTTAATAGAAAAAAGAATGAACTAGAAAACTCTAATAGCAAAGTATTTTCTGTTCAAAACATTAAAAGCAAAAAGAATTTTCAAAAAGAACTTTTTTTGTTAGAAACTTTAATAGCAAAAATAATTATCATAAAGATTTTTTTGTTAGAAACTAAAATAACAAAAACTGTTTTTGAATAAATGATAAACACAGTAACATTAAATAGCAGTAAAAAGAATCACTCAAAAATCTATTTTTATAGTAAAGTTAATCACAAACTAGTGATTCACACAAAATTTTAAAGAATTCAAATTAAACTATTCAAATTGGAAAACAATGGCACTAACAGAAAGTTATAATATTTATTACCTAAAAGCAAAAAGAATTAAAAAATAAAGCAAAAAACAAAAGAAATAAATAAAGCAAAAAACAAAACAGAAAAACTGGAAAAAAATAGAAAAAAAATTGTGTGAATCACTCAAAAAAACAAAAAGCAAAAGTTTTTTGTTAGAAACTAAAATAACAAAAAACTTTTTTGAATATAATGATAAAACCAGTAATATTAAATAGCAGTAAAAAGAATCACTTAAAAATCTATTTTTTATAGTAAAAGTTAATCACAAACTAGTGATTCACACATATTTCAAAGAATTCAAATTTAAACTATTCGAATTGGAAAACTAATGGCACTAACAGAAAGTTTATAATATTTATTACCTAAAAGCAAAAAGAATTAAAAAATAAAAGAAAATAAATAAAGCAAAAAACAAAACAGAAAAACTGGAAAAAAAATAGGAAAAAATTGCCACCTACTAGGCCACCACGGCCTGAATACGACTAGAAACCCAACACGGGCCAGGATTCAGGCCCGCAGAAGGCCCAGTAGGCCCACAGGCAGAGGAGAGTGAGGTTAGGCCCGTAAGCCTGCATTTGAGAGGAGCTCGAGAGGGCAGTGGCAGTGGGGTTTATAAACCACTCCGCGCCCCTCTCAACTAGCGAGGTGGAACTAAACTTTTGGCCGCGGGTAGCACAAGGCCTTTGGTCCCGGTTGGTGCCACCAAACCGGGACTAAATGTGGGCTTTGGTCCCGGTTGGTGGCACCAACCAGTACCAATGCCCCCTTTAGTCCCGGTTGGTGCCACCAACCGGGACCAAAGGTCTCTGTTTCCCGCCCTTTAGGCTGCTGAAAAGAGACCTTTGGTCCCGGTTGGTGGCAGCAACCGGGACTAAAGGGGGGCATTGGTCCCGGTTGGTGCCACGAACCGGGACCAAAGGCTTTCCTATATAAGTGGCACTTAGGAATTTTTCAGCAAGTTCTCACATTCTCCCCGACGCCGCCGCCCAGCGCCCCGACGCCGACGCCCTGCTTCTCGTAGCTATCGCCGTCGCCACGCCCTGCCCCGTCACCGCCCGCTCCTCGTCGCCGTCGCCGACCCTACCTCCTCGTCGCCATCGCCGTGCCCTGCACCGACACCGTCGCTGCGCCCTGCCCCGTCGCCGCGCCCTGCCCCGAGCCCGTCCTTGTCATCGCCGCCGCCGAGCCCGCTCCTCGTCGCCGACGCGTCCTCGCTGTGAGCGCCGCCCCGATCCCCTCCTCCTCCTCCTCCTATTCCTCCCTGTACTGGGCGCCGTCGCCGCGCCCTACCGTCGATTCCCCCCTCTGTCCATATTTTTGTGGTGCACATCAAGTGTATGATGAAATGCAAAAGGGCTCTAAGAATTTTAAGAATTTTTGAGAATTTTTGTGGTGAGGTGTTGATGCACAAAAGAGAGTCTGGCAAAGTTTGAGAATTTTTTGTCCAATTTAAATTGCGCTTTGACCATGGAGTTTGAATCTGGTCCAAATTTGAACTGAATGATATTTGAAAATTTTGAACTATAGAACCAAATGTTTTTGGCGGAATGGGTTGTGGGTACTGTCAAATAGATGGAGTAATTTTTGTGTGTGCAAAAGAATTGGGGAGAATATAGCTCCTTTGCAAATCAAAGGAAATATGAATAATTGAAATTCCAACTTTGGAATTTATTAAATATAAGAAAAATATTTACATAGTTAGAGATATTTGCACAGTTAGAGATATTCATGATCAAAGTCAGTTTTTTAGAGTTACATGCATGCCCTAATGAATGCATCCTGTACCGCGGTGCGTATGAGGATTGAACGCCTGCCGGTATGCGGTGCATTGCGGTATAAGATCAGACGAGATGACCCTGGTGATGTTGACGGCGAGCCCCCAGGAAGAGGGTTCCTGCGAGGTGATGTGGTATGCTCCTATAATACCACGGTTGAAACGTCTGTTCAGAAAACAAAGAGCATGCCAAGTTGATGCGATGGCACAGAGAGGACCGTAAGAAAGACGGGAAGGTGAGAGCACCCGCTGACGGGTCGCAGTGGGAGAAAAATCGAGAGAAAGTACCGGGAGGAGTTTGCAGGTGACGCAAGGAACATATGGTTTGGTTTAAGCGGGATGGCATTATACTTTCGGGGAGCAGAGCAGCAATCACAGCACTGGCCCGTGACTCTATGTATCTATAACCTTCCTCCTTGGCTGTGCATGAAGCGGAAGTTCATTATGAGCCAGTAATCCAAGGCCCTAAGCAACCCGACAACGACATTGATGTGTACCTAAGGCCATTAGTTGAAGAACTTTTACAGCTGTGGAATGGAAACGGTGTACGTGTGTGGATGAGCACAGGCAGGAGGAATTTGACTGCATGCGTTGCTGTTTGTAACCATCAATGATTGGCTGCTCTCAGTAACCTTCAGGACAGACAAACAAGGGATACCACGCATGCACACACTGTTTAGCTGACACCAAAAGTATATACCTGGACAAATGCGGGAAGAATGTGTACCTGGGGCATCGTCGATTCTTCCGACCAACCATCAATGTCGAAAGAAAGGCAAGCATTTCAAAGGCGAGGCAGATCACCGGAAGAAGCCCGCCATGCGTACCAGTGATCACGTACTTGCTATGGTCAATGATTTACACGTAATCTTTGGAAAGGGTCCCGGCGGACTATCTGTTCCGAATGACGCTGAGGGACGCGCTCCCATGTGGAAGAGAAATCTATATTTTGGGACCTACCCTCCTGGAAGACCTAGAGGTCCGCTCTTCAATCGACGTGATGCACGTGACAAAGAACCTTTGCGTGAACCTGCTAGGCTTCTGGGCGTGTAGGAAAGACAAAAGATACACCGGAGGCACGGGAGGACCTGCAACGTTGGCACGAAAAAGACGGCATGCCTCCAAAGCAGTATGAAGGTCTCTGCCAGCTACGCTCTTACCAAAGAAGAGAAGGAAATCTTCTTGAATGCCTGCTCAGGATGAAGGTCCCGTCTGGCTTCTCGTCGAATATAAAGGGGATAATAAATATCCAGAGAAAAAGTTCCAGAACCTAAATCTCATGACTGCCACGTGATTATGACGCAACTGCTTCCGGTAGCATTGGGGGGGCTTCTACCGGAAAATGTTCGATTAGCCATTGTGAAGCTATGTACATTCCTCAATGCAATCTCTCAGAAGGTGATCGATCCAGAAATCATACCAAGGCTAAGGAGTGATGTGGCGCAATGTCTTGTCAGTTTCGAGCTGGTGTTCCCACCATCCTTCTTCAATATCATGACGCACGTCCAAGTTCATTAGTAGACGAGATTGTGTTCTGGGCCCCGTATTTCTACACAATATGTTCCCCTTTGAGAGGTTCATGGGAGTCCTAAAGAAATATGTCCGTAACCGCGCTAGGCCAGAAGGAAGCATCTCCATGGGCCATCAAAAAGAGGATGTCATTGGGTTTTGTGGTTGACTTCATTCCTGACCTTAAGAAGATTGGTCTCCCTCAATCGCGGTAGAGGGGAGACTGACGGGAAGGGCACGCTAGGAGGGGACTCATAATATGCAGGGACGGGCATTCTTGGTCTCAAGCACACTACACAGTTCTACAGAATCTACCTTGGTGACCCCGTTGTCGATGAAACACAAGAACATTCTGCGCTCCAAACACCCGGAGCAGTGTGACGACTAGATTACATGTGAACACATCAGGACTTCGGCAGTTGGTTGGAAACACGTCTCAGAGGTGACAACACTGTTTCTGATGAGCTGTACTCGTTGTCCCGGGGACCATCTTCGACTGTATTGACTTACAAGGATACGAGATAAGGGAATACATTTTACACGATCGCCCAAGATCAAAAGAGCATCAACCAAAACAGCGGTGTCTGCTTTGATGCAGCAACCAAGAGGGGAAAGGACACATATTATGGTTACATAGTGGACATATGGGAACTTGACTACGGACATGATTTTAAGGTCCCTTTGTTTAAGTGCAAATGGGTCAATCTGTCAGGAGGCGGGTGTAGGTAGAGCCACATTACGGAATGACAACAGTGGGATCTGAACCATCTTGGGTACACAGACGAACCATCGTCTAGCCAATGATGTGGCGCAGGTTTTCTATGTGAAGGACATGTCTACACAACCGAGAAAAAGAAAAGATAAGGAAGCGAATACATCACACGATGAGCCAAAGCGCCACATAGTTCTTTCAGGGAAAAGAGACATCGTGGGAGTGGAGGGTAAGACAGACATGTCTGAAGATTATGAAAAGTTTCATGAAATTCCTCCTTTCAAAGTCAAGGCTGACCCAAGCACCCTGTTAACGCGATGAAGAATATCCATGGTTACGGCGCAATAAGTAAAGGACAAAGCGAAGAAAAAGTGAAGACAGATGAAGTCAGAAAGGGTTGAAAATTGATGATGTTGCTTTGAATGGTTCATTTTGAGCACAGAAAAAGTGTGGAGTTCAAATAAGTTCAAAAAAATGAAATCCCTTTGTAACAGATGAGTTTTCGTCCGAAACCCTGATACTTCGAAAGAGATTGTCCATTTTGTACACGAAGTGCATCCAGTTTTTGCCGTAACCCTCTCAACTTTTTATCACATGCTATGAGGGTGAAATGATGATATCATGCCAATTTTCAACTCTCAGAGTTCATTTGAAGTGCTTTTTAATTTCAGGGTCATTTAGCTCAAAAAATTAGTAAATGCATGAAAAATAACAGATGAACTCAGAAAGGGTTGAAAATTGGATGTGTTGCTTTGAATGGTTCATTTTGAGCACAGAAAAAGTGTGGAGTTCAAATAAGTTCAAAAAAAATGAAATCCCTTTGTAACAGATGAGTTTTCGTCTGAAACCCTGATACTTCGAAAGAGATTGTCCATTTTGTATACGAAGTGTATCCAGTTTTTGCCGTAACCCTCTGAACTTTATGAAACTCTAATAGCAAAAATAATAAACTAAAAGAATGAACTAGAAAACTTTAATGAAACTCTAATAGAAAAAAGAATGAACTAGAAAAGTTTAATAGAAAAAGAATGAACTAGAAAACTCTAATAGCAAAGTATTTTCTGTTCAAAACATTAAAAGCAAAAAGAATTTTCAAAAAGAAATTTTTTTGTTAGAAACTTTAATAGCAAAAATAATTATCATAAAGATTTTTTTGTTAGAAAACTAAAATAACAAAAACTGTTTTTGAATAAATGATAAACACAGTAAACATTAAATAGCAGTAAAAAGAATCACTCAAAAATCTATTTTTATAGTAAAGTTAATCACAAACTAGTGATTCACACAAAATTTAAAGAATTCAAATTTAAACTATTCAAATTGGAAAACTAATGGCACTAACAGAAAGTTATAATATTTATTAACTAAAAGCAAAAAGAATTAAAAAATAAAGCAAAAAAACAAAAGAAATAAATAAAGCAAAAAACAAAACAGAAAAAACTGGAAAAAAATAGAAAAAAAATTGTGTGAATCACTCAAAAAAACAAAAAGCAAAGTTTTTTTGTTAGAAACTAAAATAACAAAAAACTTTTTTGAATATAATGATTAAAACACAGTAATATTAAATAGCAGTAAAAAGAATCACTTAAAAATCTATTTTTTATAGTAAAGTTAATCACAAACTAGTGATTCACACATATTTCAAAGAATTCAAATTTAAACTTCGAATTGGAAAACTAATGGCACTAACAGAAAGTTTATAATATTTATTACCTAAAAGCAAAAAGAATTAAAAAAAAAAGAAAATAAATAAAGCAAAAAACAAAAACAGAAAAACTGGAAAAAAAATAGGAAAAAATTGCCACCTACTAGGCCACCACGGCCTGAATACGACTAGAAACCCAACACGGGCCAGGATTCAGGCCCGCAGAAGGCCCAGTAGGCCCACAGGCAGAGGAGAGTGAGGTTAGGCCCGTAAGCCTGCATTTGAGAGGAGCTCGAGAGGGCAGTGGCAGTGGGGTTTATAAACCACTCCGCCGCCCTCTCAACTAGCGGGTGGAACTAAATTTTGGCGCGGTAGCACAAGGCCTTTGGTCCGGTTGGTGCCACCAAACCGGGACTAAATGTGGGCTTTGGTCCCGGTTGGGTGCACCAACCAGTACCAATGCCCCCTTTAGTCCCGGTTGGTGCCACCAACGGGAAAAGGTCTCTGTTTCCCGCCCTTTAGGCTGTGAAAAGAGACCTTTGGTCCCGGTTGGTGGCAGCAACCGGGACTAAAGGGGGGCATTGGTCCCGGTTGGTGCCACGAACCGGGACCAAAGGCTTTCCTATATAAGTGGCACTTAGGAATTTTTCAGCAAGTTCTCACATTCCCGACGCCGCCGCCCAGCGCCCCGACGCCGACGCCCTGCTTCTCGTAGCTATCGCCGTCGCCACGCCTGCCCCGTCACCGCCCGCTCCTCGTCGCCGTCGCCGACCCTACCTCCTCGTCGCCATCGCCGTGCCCTGCACCGACACCGTCGCTGCGCCCTGCCCCGTCGCCGCGCCCTGCCCCGAGCCCGTCCTTGTCATCGCCGCCGCCGAGCCCGCTCCTCGTCGCCGACGCGTCCTCGCTGTGAGCGCCGCCCCGATCCCCTCCTCCTCCTCCTCCTATTCCTCCTGTAATGGGCGCCGTCGCCGCGCCCTACCGTGCGATTCCCCCTCTGTCCATATTTTGTGGGGTGCACATCAAGTGTATGATGAAATGCAAAAGGGCTCTAAGAATTTAAGAATTTTTGAGAATTTTTGTGGTGAGGTGTTGATGCACAAAAGAGAGTCTGGCAAAGTTTGAGAATTTTTTGTCAATTTAAATTGCGCTTTGACCATGGAGTTTGAATCTGGTCCAAATTTGAACTGAATGATATTTGAAAATTTTGAACTATAGAACCAAATGTTTTTGGCGGAATGGGTTGTGGGTACTGTCAAATAGATGGAGTAATTTTTGTGTGTGCAAAAGAATTGGGGAGAATATAGCTCCTTTGCAAATCAAAGGAAATATGAATAATTGAAATTCCAACTTTGGAATTTATAAATATAAGAAAAATATTTACAAGTTAGAGATATTTGCACAGTTAGAGTATTCATGATCAAAGTCAGTTTTTTAGAGAAATTTGCATAGAGAATTTTTTTTAGAGAAATGGTGGAGTTCACATATAATGTATATATGTTGATATTTTTTATATGATGAAAATTGTTTTTCATATATAATGTATATATAATATATGTATGTGGCTATGTAGTAGGATGTTCATAAAATTGTTTGTTTCATATATGTATTAATTGTTTTGTTCATAGCATTTTTTTAATATGATGAATTTTTTTTCATAGCCATATATATGTCTGTTGCTATATGTATGTATGGATGTTCATAGAATTTTTTATATGTATGTGGCTATATGTATATGTCATTGTCGATATAGCCCTCCCCGATAACTTCGACATGAGGGGGGGGG
>CM022299.1:581613045-581633940 GCA_011799875.1 Thinopyrum elongatum
ATGTATGTATATATATATATATGTATGTGGCTATGTATGTATGGATGTTCATAAAATGTTTTGTTCATATATGTATTAATTGTTTTGTTCATAGCATTTTTTTATATGATGAATTTTTTTTCATAGCATATATATGTCTGTTGCTATATGTATGTATGGATGTTCATAGAATTTTTTATATGTATTGTGCTATATGTATATGTCATTGTCGATATAGCCCTCCCGATAACTTGACATGAGGGGGGGGGGGTCCATAACCCCCTCCCCGATAACAGTTTTTTTATATGATGAATTTTTTTCATAGCCATATATATGTATGTGGCTATACGTATGTATGGATGTCATAGAATCTTTTATATGTATGGGGCTATATGTATGTCGTTGTCGATATAGCCCCTCCCCATAACTCTACATGAGGGGGGGGTCGATATACCCCCTCCCCGATAACATTTTTTTTCTAAGTTACTAAGGTAAAATGTTCACCCCCCTCTTGATATACCGGGCGACAAACTCTCGAGGCCACCCAAACCCTAGAAAAACGCTCTTTTATATGTATGTGGCTATATGTATGTCGTTGTCGATATAGCCCCTCCCCGATAACTTCGACATGAGGGGGGGGTCGATATACCCCCTCCCCGATAACATTTTTTTTCTAAGTTACTAAGGTAAAATGTTCACCCCCCTCTTGATATACCGGGCGACCAACTCTCGAGGCCACCCAAACCCTAGAAAAAAAGCGTTGTCGATCTCCTACTCCCTCCCGCCCCTACCCGACAAACTCTCGAGGCCACCCAAACCGCTAGAAGATAACTCTGGTAACTTCGACATGAGGGGGGACGTCGAGCAACCCCCTCTCGCCCGAAAAAGTCTATGTATTATTTTATATCGCGGTGGACATATATCAAAGTTTGATCATATGTCAAAGTTTGAATTTTGACATATGCAACATTTGATCATATATCAAAGTTTGATCATATGTCAATGTTTGAATTTTGACATATGCAACATTTGATCATATGTCAAAGTTTGATCATATGTCAAAGTTTGAATTTTGACATATGTAGATTTATCAAGAATGCCCCCATTATGGATGTGCACAAGTTGATCCAATTTTTTTCTGATCTCATATATATATATATATTCTTCTATATGTCACGTTGTTTGTCAAAGTATTGAAGAAATCCATGGCTTCATCATTAGTCGGAAGTAACAGGCGTATGATGCTACGAAGCTCTTCAAAGTTGTTTTGGAACGGAGTTCCTGATAGAATAATTCTCCTTTTGGTACGAATTTCAGCAAAGGCCTTCCAAATAGCGATATTCGGAAGGCTCTTGCTGAACTTTGTAACAAAAAGCGAATTATTCTATCGGGAACTCCGTTCCAAAACAACTTTGAAGAGCTTCGTACCATTATACGCCTGTCATTTCCGGCTAATGATGAAGTCATGGTTTTCTTGAATTCTTTGACACTAGACAACGTGACATGTAGAAGGGTTGATGAGATCAGGAAAAATATGGACCATTTTCTGCACATCCAGAATGGCGTCATTTTGTTAAATCCCTTGTCGGTCCGGACATCGGACATTCATGAGAGAGGCGGTCCGACCCAAACCCTAGAAGCGTTGTCGAGGACACCCCAAACCCTAGAAGCGTTGCCTAGGCCACCACAAACCCTAGAAGCATTGTTGAGGCCACCCCAAACCGTAGAAGCGTCGAGCTAGCTAGGTCTACGATTGCACTAATATATCCATCTGTCATGTTTGTATATTAATTGCCATGTTGTAATATTTGCAGAAACTATGGAGCACTGAGACATCGAAGCAGAACAGTTGTTGGGGGACATAATCCTCGGCGGAGGTGATGTCTTGTCGTTTCTCAACGACACCGATGGTCTGGAAGGAGAGGGTGAAGCAGGCTCCGGTGATCAAACAATGGACGTGGAAGGACATGATTATGATGGCTCCGGTGACGGAATGCCGGTGGAAGAAGGAGACCGTGATGACTGCTCCGGTGAGAGAACGGAGGAAGGAGATGTTGCAAAGTCCGGCGAGGTATATATATTAATTAAGCCTGTGCTGACTAGCTAATTGATGCATTAATTGTTTTGGTATGTACACATATTAACTCTCTTCTTTCTTCTTTTCTAGCCCTCCGGATCGATCCAAACTTCGGTAACGAGACGAGGCCCGAAGAAAAGGTTGCGCCAGGATGAAAGGTTCACGATCACAGCAATCAAGGGCGATGGCCAACCGATTGAACCCAGCCGGACCAAGGAAGCATTTTCTGCTCAGTGCAGGGTTCTTGTTAGGGACATGATCCCGATCAGCATCCACCAATGGAATAAGCCTAAGAGCGAAGACCCTCAAGTGTCTTTTGTCAACGATAGACAGAAAGATGATCTTTGGACCGCGCTGAAGGCAAATTTCACCCTACCGCCAGAGGAGGATCCGGATAAGCCAGTTATAGAGCCATTGGTCAAGGCTCATGCTCTTAAGAAGATGACAGATCTATTCAGGAGGTGGAAGAATGAGTTGAAATCAATGTTTGTCGACAAAGGGAAGACTCCAGAATTCACCGGCCGATTTGAGAAGATAAGAGATCACTGGCCTGCATTTGTGGCCCACAAGACATCGGAGAAGAGTAAGAAGATGTCAGCGACAAACAAGAAAAATGCTGCAAAGAAGGAGTATCACCATCGCACGGGGTCAGGTGGCTACCTCAAAGCCCGGTCGTTGTGGGACAAGGCTGAGAAGGACCTGCTTGATAAAGCGGTCGAACCAGAGACATTGAACTGGCCAGACCGTTCAAGGACTTGGTTCTTCGGGGTTGGGGGAACCTTGGACCCTAAAATAGGGAAGTGCCGTTGGACGAAGGAGCAACTTGAAATACCCGTCAAGAAGCTTCAGAAGTATATCGCCGCAGCGCAGCAAGGGACGTTCGTTCCCGACAGAGAGAACGACGAGCTCACACAGGCCCTCGGGAATCCTGAGCACCCAGGACGAACACGAGGCATGGCAGGCTCCGTTGCGTGGAAGCAAGGGTTTCCCAGTGCAGGCGGTTACAAAACCCGGGAGAGTAGGTGGAAAGTGGAGCAGACCAAACTGCAGAAGCTGAATGTAAGGGTACGAGCGCTAGAGGAACAAGCACTAGTTCAGAGGCAGCGACCTGCCGAAGCTACCCCAGAAGCTACCCCGCCATCTCAGCGGAGAAGCAGCGTGGCTTCCACCGAGCTCCTTCAGCAGCCTCACTTCACGGCTCCCAGCTACCCCGTGGATGCTATCACGGAGGCTCAAGATTGCCACCTTATGGCGCAATGGCAGCACCTCAAAGTCAAGGCGGCTGTCGGCTCTGTTGCACCTCCTCAACCCGGCGCAACTTTTCACTGCCTTCCGATTCCAGAAGGCTATGCTGTTGTGATGGTCGACGAAATAATGGAGGGATTTGAGGAGCTCGAGCTTGACCACCCTACCGGTGAAGGGGAGACTCAGCTGGGTCTTGCTCTGAAGACTCCATGTCTATGGCGGAAGGAGCTCATCAACCTTCCGAACTGGACGCCTCCGCCTCCTCCTCCGGCGAGTCAGGGCACTCCGCCTCCTCCTCTGGCGAGTGATCAGGGCACTCCGCCTCCTTCTCCGGCTGCTCCGGCGCGTGGCGGCACTCCGCCTCCTTCTCCAGCTGCTCCGGCGCGTGGCGGCACTCTGCCTCCTTCTCCGCCTGCGCCGGCGCGTCCGAGCAGCCCGCCTCCTTCTCCGCCTCATCAACAACAGCGAAAGACAGCCGCCGCCACTCCGGCTGCTCCGGCGCGTCGTAGCACTCCGCCTCCTTCTCCGCCTCGTAAGCAACGAAGGAAGACAGCCGCAGCCGCTCCGTCTGCTCGGCCAGCGTCTAGCAGTACAGCCAGAGGCGGGAGGGAATACAAATTCGGTCCATCTATCAGGCCTCTAGATAGATTACCATACGAGATGACCGAGGAGGAAAATGAGGAGATCTGTCAAGCCCAAGTGAAGGACTTTTTTGCAAAGAAAAATCCACCTCCGGAGGAGAAGATGGATCCGGTGAAATTGAAGCGCACTTTGAAGAACCTGAAGCGACCACCACCGCCTCCGCCGGATGACAACCATGTCCGCGCTCTGAAAAAGGCTGTGGAAGGAGCGCGCCGGTCAGGAACTAATTCAAGTGACAAAAGGTTACAAGAACGAAGAAGAGGGAAAAAAATTCCCCAGCTCGGCGAACAGGCAAACCAATCGTGCCCCCCGCTCAAGGTGTCTAGCGATATCGTCGCAAATCTGCCGGGGATGCTGCCCGGTACCAATCCTGGTGATTACCTGCCCGACGATGCCAATTTTGATACAATGGAGGTGGACGAACACAAATACCAGTACGGGAAGCCTCTCGTCAGACCTGGTGATCCTCCTCTAACAACGATGATGCGAAGATTCCATAAGTGGTACATGGACACCTGCAAGTCCGGGAAGGATATTTTGACGCTGAGAGTTAAAGAGGAGCACGACCTCGTTGGAATTGATCTTTTGTCTGTTCCATTTGAGGAGTTCTTCCAGTTTTTCAATCAAAAGGACCTCGATAAAATAATCATCACTTGCTACTGTCTGTAAGTACTATACTTCTGTAATTAAGTCTCTATATATGGCTCAGCTCTTTCATTGCATGTATATATAATTATCCTCACTATATTATGCAGATTGAAGATCATTGAATGCAGAAATGAACAAATCTATGATATTGGGTTCATTAACACAAATCTCATAGATGAATGGATGGTTAAATATCATGCCAAAGAAACCGAGGCCAACTTGCTACAATCGTTGCTTAAAAATCAAAACAAAGATAAAATTCTCTTTCCTTACAACTTCAAGTGAGTGTTACTGTCTTCTACATATTCGGTTTCCCTTATTACTCGAGGTTATAGTAATGTAATTGATGAGTTATGCATGCGTGCACAGCTTCCACTTTATTCTCCTAGAGATTAAACTTGAGCAGAGACTAGTAACCGTCTTAGACTCAAGACGAAAAGATCCCAAGGAGTATGCCGCCATGACTGAAATGCTCCAGAAGTAAGTTCAATCGATCATTATCGCACCATATCGGCAACTTTGGTCATTTCCTAACAAGTAATTATTTTCTTTGTCTCGCAGGGTTTGGAAAGTGTTCACCACAGAAGCTCCGGGACTGCCGGGGGAGCTGCGATTTACACACCCGAAAGTAAGTACTACTAGCTAGTTCCGCGCATCTCCCATTGATTCTAGCTAGTTTCATCAATACCATTTATAATGCTTGATTATCAGTTTGATTGACCTTTATTTCTTGTAAAGTGGTTGTGGCAAGAAGGCGGGAATAATTTCTGTGGATACTACATTTGCGAGTACATCTACAACGCGACGACCTCTAAGCGGGGCTACTCTGAAAAACAATATGAAGTGCGTAAGCAATAATATTCACAATTTTATTTTATTACCATCATTTGTGTTGAGTTTCATTCATATATATGTATTGACCCCCTTCTTCAAATTAGATTTGGCAGAAGCGGGATGAACTCCTACCACAAGATCGCATAAAAGCAATTCAAGAGGAATTGGCGGGATTCTTTCTTGACCATGTCATCAATCCAGCCGGAGAATACCATGTGGAACTTGACTTCAGATGTTAGGGATTGTAAGAGATCTTATATTGTATATATGTAGCTAGTAGCGTCGGATAGATATACGAAAACTTGCTGTTTGACCAATCTCTCGGAGAAGGAGGAGGTCGATCACTTCTCTCTGTATATGTTCATGATGATCTTGTGTACTTAATGATTTCCTTCATTTGCTTCCTAGCTAGCGTGTCGAGTCCTCTCTATACGTATAGTATGTAGCGTCGACCAAGCACGGAGATAAGAGAGGACACTTCTCTCTAGCTATTAGCTAGCTAACACAATATATGAAACCCCTAAATTAACCCTACAAAACCCCCAAACCCCCCCCCCTTTCAAAACAAAAAAAAACAAAAACCCCAGCTCCTGAGCTGGTGACACGTTGATGATCTTTGGTCCCAGTTGGTGTGACCAACTGGGACTAAAGGCCCTCCTCTCTGGGCTCGCCGCAGCGGCCACGTGGAGCCCCATCTGTCCCGGTTCGTATAAGAACCGGGACTAAAGTTGTTGGGCTTTAGTCCCGGTTCCCGAACCGGGACAAATGGGCCTTATGAACCGGGACAAATGGGCCTTTTTCTACTAGTGGAAGCGAATACATCATACGATGAGCCAAAGCGCCACATAGTTCTTTCAGGGAAAAGAGACATCGTGGGAGTGGAGGGTAAGACGGACATGTTTGAAGATTATGAAAAGTTTCATGAAATTCCTCCCTTCAAAGTCAAGGCTGACCCAAGCACCCTGTTAAGCGATGAAGAATATCCATGGTTACGGCACAATAAGCAAAGGACACAAGCGAAGAAAAAGTGAAGACAGATGAAGTCAGAAAGGGTTGAAAATTGATGATGTTGCTTTGAATGGTTCATTTTTAGGACAGAAAAAGTGTGGAGTTCAAATAAGTTCAAAAAAATGAAATCCCTTTGTAACAGATGAGTTTTCGTCCGAAACCATGATACTTCGAAAGAGATTGTCCATTTTGTACACGAAGTGCATCCAGTTTTTGCCGTAACCCTCTCAACTTTTTAGCACATGCTATGAGGGTGAAATGATGACATCATGCCAATTTTCAACCTCTTCAGAGTTCATTTGAAGTGCTTTTCAATTTCAGGGTCATTTAGCTCAAAAAAATCAGTAAATGCATGAAAAATAACAGATGAACTCAGAAAGGGTTGAAAATTGATGATGTTGCTTTGAATGGTTCATTTTGAGCACAGAAAAAGTGTGGAGTTCAAATATTTCAAAAAAATGAAATCCCTTTGTAACAGATGAGTTTTCGTCCGAAACCCTGATACTTCGAAAGAGATTGTCCATTTTGTACACGAAGTGCATCCAGTTTTTGCCGTAACCCTCTCAACTTTTTATCACATGCTATGAGGGTGAAATGATGACATCATGCCAATTTTCAACCTCTTCAGAGTTCATTTGAAGTGCTTTTCAATTTCAGGGTCATTTAGCTCAAAAAAATCAGTAAAAGCATGAAAAATAACAGATGAACTCAGAAAGGGTTGAAAATTGATGATGTTGCTTTGAATGGTTCATTTTGAGCACAGAAAAAGTGTGGAGTTCAAATATTTCAAAAAAATGAAATCCCTTTGTAACAGATGAGTTTTCGTCCAAACCCTGATACTTCGAAAGAGATTGTCCTTTTGTACACGAAGTGCATCCAGTTTTTGCCGTAACCCTCTCAACTTTTTATCACATGCTATGAGGGTGAAATGATGATATCATGCCAATTTTCAACCTCTTCAGAGTTCATTTGAAGTGCTTTTCAATTTCAGGGTCATTTAGCTCAAAAAAATCAGTAAATGCATGAAAAATAACAGATGAAGTCAGAAAGGGATGAAAATTGATGATGTTGCTTTGAATGGTTCATTTTGAGCACAGAAAAAGTGTGGAGTTCAAATAAGTTCAAAAAAATGAAATCCCTTTAACAGATGAGTTTTCGTCCGAAACCCTGATACTTCGAAAGAGATTGTCCATTTTGTACACGAAGTGCATCCAGTTTTTGCCGTAACCCTCTCAACTTTTTATCACATGCTATGAGGGTGAAATGATGATATCATTCCAATTTTCAACCTATTCAGAGTTCATTTGAAGTGCTTTTCAATTTCAGGGTCATTTAGCTCAAAAAAATTAGTAAATGCATGAAAAATAACAGATGAACTCAGAAAGGGTTGAAAATTGATGATGTTGCTTTGAATGGTTCATTTTGAGCACAGAAAAAGTGTAGAGTTCAAGTAAGTTCAAAAAAATGAAATCCCTTTGTAACAGATGAGTTTTCGTCCGAAACCCTGATACTTCGAAAGAGAATTATCCATTTTGTACACGAAGTGTATCCAGTTTTTGCCGTAACCCTCTGAACTTTTTATGAAACTCTCATAGCAAAAATAATAAAACTAAAAGAATGAACTAGAAAACTTTAATGAAACTCTAATAGAAAAAAGAATGAACTAGAAAACTTTAATGAAACTCTAATAGCAAAAGGAATCAACTAAAATTTATGCAACTAAAATTAGCAAAGTATTTTCTGTTCAAAACATTAAAAGCAAAAAAGATTTTCAAAAAGAACTTTTTTTGTTAGAAACTTTAATAGCAAAAAGAATTATCATAAAGATTTTTTTTGTTAGAAACTAAATAACAAAACCGTTTTAAATATAATGATAAAACACAGTAATATAAATAGCAGTAAAAAGAATCACTCAAAAATCTATTTTTATGTAAAGTTAATCACAATACAGTGATTCACACAAATTTTAAAGAATTCAAATTTAAACTATTCGAATTGGAAAAAAATAATGGCACTAACAGAAAGTTATAATATTATTACCTAAACAAAAAAAATTAAAAAATAAAACAAAAACAAAAGAAAATAAATAAAGTAAAAAACAAAACAGAAAAACTAGAAAAAAATAGAAAAAAAAATTGTGTGAATCACTCAAAAATAACAAAAAGCAAAAAGATTTTTTTGTTAGAAACTAAAATAACAAAAACTGTTTTTGAATATAATGATAAAACACAGTAATATTAAATAGCAGTAAAAAGAATCACTCAAAAATCTATTTTTATAGTAAAGTTAATCACAAACTAGTGATTCACACATATTTCATAGAATTCAAATTTAAACTATTTGAATTGGAAAACTAATGGCACTAATATAAATTTTATAATATTTATTATCTAAAAGCAAAAAACAAAACAGAAAAACTTGAAAAAAATAGAAAAAAATGCCACCTACTGGGCCACCATGGCCTGAATACGACTAGAAACCCAACACGGGCCAGGATTCAGGCCCGCAGAAGGCCCAGTAGGCCCACATGCACAGGAGAGTGAGGTTAGGCCCGTAAGCCTGCATTTGAGAGGAGCTCGAGAGGGCAGCGGCAGTGGGGTTTATAAACCACTCCGCGCCCCTCTCAACTAGCGAGGTGGGACTAAACTTTTGGCCGCGGGCAGCACAAGGCCTTTGGTCCCGGTTGGTGACACCAAACCGGGACTAAAGGGGTGCATTGGTACCCGTTCGTGGCACAAACCGGGACCAATGCCTCCCTTTGGTCCCAGTTCGTGCCACCAACCGGAACCAAAGGTCTCTTTTGGCCAGGCGAAAGGGCGGGAAGCACAACCCTTTGGTCCCGGTTGGTGGCACGAACTGGGACCAAAAGGTGGTATTGGTCCCGGTTGGTGCCACCAACCAGGACTAAAGCCTTTGCTATATAAGCCAACACTTAGGAAAGTTTCCCCAAGTGCTCCCATTCTCCCCCGATGCCTCCAGGCCGCTCCTCGCCGCCGTCGATGCGCCCTGCCCCGTCGCCGCGCCCTTTCGCCGTCGCCGTCGCCGTCACCGTCGCCCCGTCATCCCCGCCGCCCCCCAGTGAGCACCCCCCCTTTCCCATGGTCCCCTGCTCCCCATCGCCGTGTGCTCCCCCGAGCTCAGCCTTGCTCTGCCACTGCTCCATGGTCGCCGCCGGCCCCGACGCATTGAAGAGCAGCAGCAACGCCGTGAAAGAGAGGAGAAGGAGTGGACAGTGAAGAGCAGCAGCAGCCCCCCTCCCCCCCTTCTGAATTTTCTGAAATTTATTGATGAAATGCATAGAAGGTGTTTGATGAAATGCTAGATGGCTTTGGGCATTTTTGAAATTTCTGAATTTTTTTGTGGTGAGGTACTGATGCAAGACAAAGGTGATGGCAAAATGTCAGATTTTTTGGAGTGGTTTAGAATAGGTTTTCAGCAAGGAATTTGAATTTGGTTCAAATTTCATTTGAACGAAATTTGAAAATTTTGAACTATGGATCAGAAGGTTTTTGGTGAAATGGAGTGTGGGTACTGTCATGAAGTTGGTGTAATTTTTTCAAAACAATTTTGTAAGGAAAAAATAGGGTTGTAGTTCAATGCCAAGATTGGACTAAAATTGAAAAATGGAAGTTGTGCTCAAAAGTTTCAAATGACCAAAGTGGGTTTTTGCATAAAAATGATCTATAGGCATCAGAGGACTTCTCAAAAAATTTGTGGCATTTTAAAAGAATTATTTGAAATAGTTCTAGTGCAACAGGGTCATTCTAGAGTTTGAAAATACTAATAAAAGAATTTTTTGAGGCCAAATCATTATAAAAATAATTACTACTGATGTGTTTGTTCATAGCATTTTTTTCAATGTATGTATGTATGTATGTATGGATGGATGGATATAGAAAATTTTCATATATGATGTTTTTTTTGTTCATAGCAATTTTTTTCCATGTATGTATATATATATTTTAGATGTGCTATGTTTTTTCAGATGAGATGAAATGAGATGAGATGTCCATTTGTTGTATAAACATAACCCCGATAACTTCAATTCCCCTCAGGCTTATATTTTTGTGAGCATAGAAATTTTTGTAACTTGTATGTGTTTGATCACCGCGGACTTATATACTTTATTGGACTATGGAGTGCATATTTAGTCGAGTCCAACATCAATATTTGTGAATGATTTCATATTGTTGGGCACCGCGGATAGTTGTGAGAGGAGTTTTTCCTTTGATTTTGAGGCATGTGATCTAGATAATGTCCAATGCCTCATATCGCGAACATAGTTATATTGGACAATTGATCTTCATATAAATGAAGCATAAAAGTTTAGCAAACAGTTTGGAAATCACTTAGAAATTTTCATGTTGTAGGAGTACATGTAAAAAAATTTAGAGTTGTTCATTCACTTCGACATGAGGGGGGAGGTCGATCAACCCCCTCTCGCCCGAACAAGTCTATGTATTATTTTATATCGCGGTGGACATATATCAAAGTTTGATCATATGTCAAAGTTTGAATTTTGACATATGTAACATTTGAACATATATCAAAGTTTGATCATATGTCAAAGTTTGAATTTTGACATATGCAACATTTGATCATATGTCAAAGTTTGATCATATGTCAAAGTTTGAATTTTGACATATATAGATTTATCAAGAATGCCCCCATTATGGATGTGCACAAGTTGATCCAATTTTTTTTCTGAGCTCATCTATATATATATTCTTCTATATGTCACGTTGTCTGTCAAAGTATTGAAGAAATCCATGGCTTCATCATTAGTCGGAAGTAACAGGCGTATGATGCTACGAAGCTCTTCAAAGTTGTTTTGGAACGGAGTTCCTGATAGAATAATTCGCCTTTTGGTACGAATTTCAGCAAAGGCCTTCCAAATAGCGATATTCGGAAGGCTCTTGCTGAACTTTGTACCAAAAAGCGAATTATTCTATCGGGAACTCCGTTCCAAAACAACTTTGAAGAGCTTCGTACCATTATACGCCTGTCATTTCCGGCTAATGATGAAGTCATGGTTTTCTTGAATTCTTTGACACTAGACAACGTGACATATAGAAGGGTAGATGAGATCAGGAAAAATATGGACCATTTTCTACACATCCAGAATGGCGTCATTTTGTTAAATCCCTTGTCGGTCCGGACGTCGGACATTCATGAGAGAGGCGGTCCGACCCAAACCCTAGAAGCGTTGTCGAGGCCACCCCAAACCCTAGAAGAGTTGTCGAGGCAACCCCAAACCGTAGAAGCGTCGAGCTAGCTAGGTCTACGTTTGCACTAATATATCCATCTGTCATGTTTGTATATTAATTGCCATGTTGTAATATTTGCAGAAACTATGGAGCACCGAGACATCGAAGCAGAACAGTTGTTGGGGGACATAATCCTCGGCGGAGGTGATGTCTTGTCGTTTCTCAATGACACCGATGGTCTGGAAGGAGAGGGTGAAGCAGGCTCCGGTGATCGAACAATGGAGGTGGAAGGACATGATTATGATGGCTCCGGTGACGGAATGCCGGTGGAAGAAGGAGACCGTGATGACTGCTCCGGTGAGCGAATGGAGGAAGGAGATGTTGCAAAGTCCGGCGAGGTATATATATTAATTAAGCCTGTGCTGACTAGCTAATTGATGCATTAATTGTTTTGGTATGTACACATATTAACTCTCTTCTTTCTTCTTTTCTAGCCCTCCGAATCGAGCCAAACTTTAGTAACAAGACGAGGCCCGAAGAAAAGGTTGCGCCAGGATGAAAGGTTCACGATCACATCAATCAAGGGCAATGGCCAACCGATTGAACCCAGCCGGACCAAGGAAGCATTTTCTGCTCAGTGCGGGGTTTTTGTTAGGGACATGATCCCGATCAGCATCCACCAATGGAATAAGCCTAAGAGCGAAGACCCTCAAGTGTCTTTTGTCAACGATAGACAGAAAGATGATCTTTGGACCGCGCTGAAGGCAAATTTCACCCTACCACCAGAGGAGGATCTGGATAAGCCAGTTATAGAGCCATTGGTCAAGGCTCATGCTCTTAAGAAGATGGCAGATCTATTCAGGAGGTGGAAGAATGAGTTGAAATTAATGTTTGTTGACAAAGGGAGGACTCCAAAATTCACCGGCCGATTTGAGAAGATAAGAGATCACTGGCCCGCATTTGTGGCCCACAAGACATCGGAGAAGAGTAAGAAGATGTCAGCGACAAACAAGAAAAATGCTGCAAAGAAGGAGTATCACCATCGCACGTGGTCAGGTGGCTACCTCAAAGCCCGGCCGTTGTGGGACAAGGCTGAGAAGGACCTGCTTGATAAAGGGGTCGAACCAGAGACATTGAACTGGCCAGACCGTTCAAGGACTTGGTTCTTCAGGGTTGGGGGAACCTTGGACCCTGAAACAGGGAAGTGCCATTGGACGAAGGAGCAACATGAAATACCCGTCAAGAAGCTTCAGAAGTATATCGCTGCAGCGCAGCAAGGGACGTTCGTTCCCGACAGAGAGAACGACGAGCTCACATAGGCCCTCGGGAATCCTGAGCACCCAGGACGAACACGAGGCACGGCAGGCTCCGTTGCGTGGAAGGAAGGGTTTCCCAGCGCAGGCGGTTACAAAACCCGGGAGAGGAGGAGGAAAGTGGAGCAGACCGAACTGCAGAAGCTGAATGCAAGGGTACGAGCGCTAGAGGAACAAGCACTAGTTCAGAGGCAGCGACCTGCCGAAGCTACCAAAGAAGCTACCCCGCCATCTCAGCGGAGAGGCAGCGTGGCTTCCACCGAGCTCCTTCAGCAGCCTCACTTGACGGCTCCCAGCTACCCCGTGGATGCTATCACGGAGGCTCAAGATTGCCACCTTATGGCGCAATGGCAGCACCTCAAAGTCAAGGCGGCTGTCGGCTCTGTTGCACCTCCTCAACCCGGCGCAACTTTTCACTTCCTTCCGATTCCAGAAGGCTATGTTGTTGTGATGGTCGATGAAATAATGGAGGGATTTGAGGAGCTCGAGCTTGACCACCCTACCGGTGAAGGGGAGACTTAGCTGGGTCTTGCTCTGAAGACTCCATGTCTATGGCGGAAGGAGCTCATCAACCTTCCGAACTGGACGCCTCCGCCTCCTCCTCCGGCGAATCAGGGCACTCCGCCTCCTCCTCTGGCGAGTGATCAGGGCACTCCGCCTCCTTCTCCGGCTGCTCCGGCGCGTGGCGGCACTCCGCCTCCTTCTCCAGCTGCTCCGGCGCGTGGCGACACTCCGCCTCCTTCTCCGCCTGCGCCGGCGCGTCCGAGCAGCCCGCCTCCTTCTCCGCCTCGTCAACAACAGTGGAAGACAGCCGCCGCCGCTCCGGCTGCTCCGGCGCGTCGTAGCACTCCACCTCCTTCTCCGCCTCGTAAGCAACGAAGGAAGACAACCGCAGCCGCTCCGGCTGCTCCGACGTCTAGCAGTACAGCCAGAGGCGGGAGGCAATACAAATTCGGCCCATCTATCAAGCCTCTAGAGAAGTTACCATACGAGATGACCGAGGAGGAAAACGCGGAGATCTGTCAAGCCCAAGTGAAGGACTTTTTTGCAAAGAAAAATCCACCTCCGGAGGAGAAGATGGATCCGGTGAAATTGAAGCGCACTTTGAAGAACCTGAAGCGACCACCACCGCCTCCGCCGGATGACAACCATGTCCGCGCTCTGAAAAAGGCAGTGGAAGGAGCGCGCCGGTCGGGAACTACTTCAAGTGACAAAAGGTTACAAGAACGAAGAAGAGGGAACAAAATTCCCCAGCTCGGCGAGCAGGCAAACCAATCGTGCCCCCTGCTCAAGGTGTCTAGCGATATCGTCGCAAATCTGCCGGGGATGCTGCCCGGTGCCAATCCTGGTGATTACCTGCCCGACGATGCACATTTTGATACAATGGAGGTGGACGAACACAAATACGAGTACGGGAAGCCTCTCGTCAGACCTGGTGATCCTCGTCTAACAACGATGATGCGAAGATTCCATAAGTGGTACATGGACACCTGCAAGTCTGGGAAGGATATTTTGACGCTGAGAGTTAAAGAGGAGCACGACCTCGTTGGAATTGATCTGTTGTCTGTTCCATTTGAGGAGTTCTTCCAGTTTTTCAATCAAAAGGACCTCGATAAAATAATCATCACTTGCTACTGTCTGTAAGTACTATACTTCTGTAATTAAGTCTCTATATATAGCTCAGCTCTTTCATTTCATGTATATATAATTATCCTCACTATATTATGCAGATTGAAGATCGTTGAATGCAGAAATGCACAAATCTATGATATTGGGTTCATTAACACAAATCTCATAGATGAATGGACGGTTACATATCATGCGAAAGAAACTGAGGCCAACTTGCTACAATCGTAGCTTAAAAATCAAAACAAAGATAAAATACTCTTTCCTTACAACTTCAAGTGAGTGTTACTGTCTTCTGCATATTCGGTTTCTGTAACACCCCCGGTGGTTAACTACAGTAACCACCCTTTTGATTATGCCATGTCATCATGTTTAACAGTGCATGATCATCATTAACATCATATTGCATTTCAACTCCTAAGTCAAAATCCAAATTTAAATGAAAGTGGAAAATAAAAGTTGTCCAACATAGAAACTAAATTGTTCATTAAATAGCAAATAAATCAGAGACAATTCTAAAATTGAAACCAACATCATTGGAGTTGGGTAAGTGACTCAAACATCCCCAAACAGTGACTAAAGACAATATTTAATTACCTTTTATTTAATCTAAAATAGATATGAAAAGATATTTACCCCAAACTAGTTTTTGGTGGTAGGATATATTGTACTGTGATTTGTGGGCCAGTTCTCATATTTTACAAAACTCTAATGCGGGCCACACATTTTGAAAAACAGTAAAGAAAAAGAAAAGGCAAAAGAAAAACAAAATAGAAAAAGAAAAAGAGAAACACCCCCTCCCCCCCGGCCCAACTGGGCCCCAGCCCAGCTGGCCCATGCCGGCCCACCCCCACTCTCCCTTATCCCCCTGGACCCCGAACCCTAACCCCAACCCCCGATCCATTCCCCTCCCCCCCCCCGATCCCCTCCTCCCTCCTCCCCGGCGCCCATCGCCGTCGCCGCGGCCCCGCGCCCCCCCGCGCCGCTCGCCCCCAACCGCGCCCGCGCACTCGACGCGCCCCGCCGCCTCGCCGTCCTCGACCACCGTCGCCTCGTCCCCGTCGTCCTCCTCGACCCCCCCACTGCCCCGTGCCCTACGCCTCGATGTGAGCCGCGCCCCTCCTCGCTCCCTCCCTCTCCCTCGCGCGCTCGCGCTCGTCACCGCCGCCCGTGCGCCCGACGCCACGCTCCCCGCCGCGCCCGAACGACCGCCGCGCCTGGCCCCGCACCGCGCCCATCGCCCGCTCGCCACGCCGCGCCCACCCTCGCGTCGCCGCGCCCCTGCATCACGCCCGCGCGCCCGCGCCGTGCGCCACGCACGCGCATGCGTCCGTGGCCCTGGGCCACTGACCGGAGGGGCCCAGTGCCCCAGTGCCACTGTCGCTGGGCCCGAAACCCCCCTGGCCACTGACAGCGGGCCCGGCCCAAAAACGTTTTAGGAAAATAAAAAAAAATAAAAATAATTAAAATTAGTTAATTAATTAGTTAATTAATCCCGATTAGGTTAGTCTAATTAACTAGTTAGTGTTAATTTAATTAGTTAACCCTAATTAACCTAACAGTCTATGACAGGTGGGACCCACCCTGTCAGGACGCCTGCTGATGTCAGCATGATGTCATGCTGATGTCATCGAAACACTGTTTCGGATAATGTTGATTTAATAAATTAAATAAATTCTAGAAATTAATAAAAACTTTAGAAAATCATATAAAATAATCCGTAACTCAGATCGAAAAACTTTGTACATGAAAGTTGCTCAGAACGACGAGACGAATCCGATTTCGCGGTCCATTCGTCCGTCACACGTCCCTAACTATCTGAACATGCAACCATTCCTCTCCGGTCATCTGTCTGACAAATGTCCGGAACCGGGAAAACATTCCCGGATGAATCCCACCTTCGCCAGTATCACCCGGCACTGCATTAGATCACCTCCGTCACCGCGTATTGCCACGTTATGCTTTGTGCTGCACTTGTTCGCTGAGTATTTATACTGTTTCCTCCCCCTCTTCTCTCTCGGTAGCCCCCCGACACCGACGTCGTTCCCGAGGCCGACGCAGCTCCGGAGCCCGAAGACACCATTGACAACCTTGCCCTTGCCGTCGAGCAACCAGGCAAGCCCCCCCTTTGATCATCCCGATATCGCCCATTCTATTTCTCATGCTTGCATTAGAATTGCTGCTGCTACTGCTTTACCTATTCTGATGCATAGCCTGTTTATTGTAACCTGCTATTGATACCTTACCTGCTTATCCTAAACTGCTTAGTATAGGCTGGGTAGAGACCTATCAGTGACCCCACTTATCCCGACTGCCACGCTGGATTGTCAGAAGACACGATCAACGGGAATTGAAGACCAGGCCCCGACACCGCACATCACCCCCCCTTAGTTATAATGACACTGCAGCGTTACTATCGAGTGCCGAGGGTGATACCTCGTGTAGCACTTCTGATGTTAACTCTGTAGAGTAGCTATTCGGTCGTGGTCATCGAGGGTGATTCCTCCTTCACCGCTTCCGATAACGACGCCGTCGTACAACACCTCAAGTGTGAACCAAGTGAGGGTGATTCCTCCGAGTTCACCTTGATGATTACATCGAGTAGGAATCCAACGAGGGTGATACCTCGGATTCCCCTGATGTTATGGACACACGGATACTTGGACTTTACACTGTTACTTAGAAAGGCGGGTCGACCCTGAGGGGTACCCGCGTGCGCCTGAGAGGCGAGTGTTGTGAAGATGGGTGCCAGTGTGGTGCCCGAGTGGTGAATACGAGGCGTGGCCGGGCATTCATGGCCCTTGCCGCAAGTCCTCGAGACGGGGCGACGGGGTCACATCTTTCGTGAGTCTCTGCTCGTTTTCCGCAAGCCCCTAGTCCACTACGATTTGGATAATTGATCCGAGCAGGCCACTGGCCTGATAGCACTAACCATCACGTGGGCATAGTATGGGCGTTCTGCATCGTATGCATCAGCCGAAAGCTCTGTCAGACGTCCAGTTCAGCACTGCGGCCGGGCTGGGCCGGCGCCATCCTGAGGGGTGGTACCGAGATTCGCTCTGCTCGCAACGACCCGGAGTGCATAGGGCGATGGCCCATGAACCCTAAGCGCTTAGGATATAGACCGACGGGGACCTCTCTGCTGAGCTGTTGTGGCGCCCCCGGCTCGATCGTACACTAATCATGCACGCAAACGTGTACGATCAAGATCAGGGACTCACGGGAAGATATCACAACACAACTCTAAAACATAAATAAGTCATACAAGCATCATAATACAAGCCAGGGGCCACGAGGGCTCGAATACAAATGCTCGATCATAGACGAGTCAGCGGAAGCAACAATATCTGAGTACAGACATAGGTTAAACAAGGTGCCATAAGATGGCTAGCACAAACAGGGATACAACAGATCGAACAGGCGCAGGGCCTCCTGCCTGGGATCCTCCTAACTACTCCTGGTCGTCGGCGTCCTGGACGTAGTAGTAGGCTCCGTCCTGGTGGTAGTAGTCGTCGAAGGTGGCGTCTGGCTCCTGGGCTCCAGCATCTGGTTGCGACAACCAGCAAGAAGGGAAAGGGGGAAAGAAGGGGGAAAGCAACCGTGAGTACTCATCCAAAGTACTCGCAAGCAAGGATCTATACTACATATGCATGGTATATGTGTAAAGAGGCAATATCGGTGGACTGAACTGCAGAATGCCAGAATAAGAAGGGGATAGCTAGTCCTGTCGAAGACTACGCTTCTGGCAGCCTCCATCTTGAAGCAATAGAAGAGAGTAGTTGGAAGTTAACCAAACAACAACGTAAAGCATAGTCCTACCCGTCGGTCCTCTCGTCGCCACCATGCGAGAGAGCGACCACCGGGTTATATCTGTCACTTGTAAGGGTGTGTTTTATTAAGTATCCATTTCTAGTTGTCATGAGGTCGGAATACAACTCCGGGTCGTCCTTTTACCGAGGGACACGGCTATTCGAATAGATAAACTTCCCTGCAGGGGTGCACCACATATTCCCCAACACGCTCGATCCCCTTTGGCCGGACACACTTTCCTGGGTCATGCCCGGCCTCGGAAGATCCACACGTCGCAGCCCCACCTAGGCTCAACAGAGAGGTCAGCACGCCGGACTAATCCTAGGCACTCTGGGGTCTGGGCCCATCGCCCAGTGCGCTCCTGCACGTTGCGTACGCGGCCGCGAGCAGACCTAGCAACCCACACGATCACGGCGGTTACGTTAGCGCGGTCCAACACGGCGCGCGCCGCTCAGTCGCTGACGTCAAGAAGGCTTCAGCTGATACCACGACGCCGGGATACCCATAACCGAAAAGGATAAAGGAACCCCCCCCCCCCCGACTGGGCCTCGGCCCAGCAAGCCACCGGGCCGCCAGGCCGCCGCAGGCGCATACATAGCCACCCCCCCCCCACCCGGCCGAACCCTAGCCCCCTCCCATCCACATTCCCCCCCCGGTCGCCCCCCCCCCCCCCTCCCTCGGCTGGATCTGGATCGGGGCGATCCCCCGATCCCGTCCGCCCCGTCGCCGACGCCGCTCGCCGCCGCCCGGAGCCCGCGCCTCCCCGCCGGCCTGCACCTCGTCTCCGTCGCCGTCGTCGCCGACGACCTCGTCCCCACGTGCCCTCGCTCGGGCCCGAGCCCCGCGCCTCCCCCGACGCCCGCTTCTCCCCTCGTTCCCGACCGCCGCGAACCGCCGTCGCCCTTGGACCTCGCCGCCTCGCCGGACTCCACCGACGCCGGCCTCCCCGTCGACCCGTCGTCTCCGGCCTCCACCCCGAGCCCCTCCTCGCGCTCGACCCGACGCCCCGCCTCGACCCTCGCCGACCTCCTCCACGAGCTCGAGCCCGCTCCCTCGATCTCGCCCGTCCCTCCCCCGCCCGCTCCCCCCCGCACGCACCCGCCCGCCCACGCCTCACTCCTCCCGTGCCCCCTCGCTCCTCCCCGGACCGCTCCCGCGCGCACGCCCCCAGTTCGCCCTTCTCGGCCCCGCTCCCGTCCTCTGGCCCTCGCCGCCATCCCTGGCCGGCCACCGCAACCCTGGCCTCGGCGCATGCGTGCGCTCGCGGCGCTGTTGACCTCCCCCCCCCCGCGCGACACTCCGGCCTACGGCAGCTCGCACCCCGTCTGTGCCACTGTCCAGTGGGCCCCCCCCCCCCAGAACGTTTTAATAAAAGAAAAGAAAGAAATAAAAATAAATAATTTAATAATTATTAATTAATTAATTAATTAGTTAGTTAATCCTGATTAGGTTAATCTAATTAACTAATTAGTGTTAATTAACAGTAATCAGTAATTAAATTAATTAACCTAATTAACCTAACAGCCTATGACAGGTGGGACCCACCCTGTCAGGTGGCTGCTGACGTCAGCATGATGTCATGCTGACGTCATCAATTACTGTTTCGGATAATGTTGAATTAAATAATTAATTAAAATTTCAGAAATTAATAAAAACTTTAGAAAATCATATCTTTTAAACCGTAACTCCGATGAAAATATTTTATACATGAAACTTGCTCAGAACGACGATACGAACCCGGATACGCCCTCGTTCTCCGTCAGCGCCCGCTGAGATCTGTACCACAGCAAGCATTAGACCGATTCCGATAAATGAATAGTGTCCAACCCTAATTAAATAAATCCGGATAAATTCCAAATTAACTAAATCGCTAGTTAGGCTGTATATCACCCGGCCATATCATTTAGACATGTCATGCATCCCTGTGCATTATGGCCGTGTGTTTACTGTTTCTTCCCTCTCTCTCTTCGTCTTCGTAGACTACGAGACGACGCAGCTGTCTTTGCCCCACCGACTACGTTGTTGACGACCCCTACTTGCCAAGGCAACCAGGCAAGCCCCCCCCTTGATCACCAGATATCGCCTATTCTCCTCTATACTGCTTGCATTAGAGTAGTGTAGCATGTTACTTTCGTTAATCCTAGTCTGATGCATAGCCTGACACTGTTGCTACATCTGTTGATACCTTACCTGCAATCCTAAATGCCTAGTGTGAGGATGCTAGTTTATCATCATTGGCCCTGCATTCTTGTCAGTCTCCTTGCTATACTATCGGGCCGTGATCACTCGGGAGGTGATCACGGGTTATACTATACATATATACATCTATACAAATGGTGACTAAAGTCGGGTCGGCTCGAAGAGTACCCGCGAGTGATTCACGGATTGGGGGCTGAAAGACCTTTGTCCCAAGGCCCTTTGAGTGTCTTTGTGGCGGAGCGACAGGGCAGGTTGAGACCACCTAGGAGACAGGTGGGCCAGGCCCTGGTCGGCGTTCGCGTTTACT